>JAQZBX010012506.1:17102-41317 GCA_029593785.1 Cabassous unicinctus
TAGGAATAAATCTAACCAAGAATGTAAAGGACTTTTATACAGAAAACTAAAAAATACTGCTAAAAGAAAGCAAAGAAGATGTAAATAAATGGAAGGACACTTCATGTTCATGGATTGGAAGACTAAATATCAGTAAGAGGTCAATCCTACCCAAAGAAATTTATAGATTCAATACAATGGCAATCAAAATTTCAACAAACTTCTTTGCAGAAATGGAAAAGCCAAGCACCAAAGTTATATGAAAGGGTAAAGGGTCCTAAACAGCTTAAAGCCATCTTGAAAAAGAAGAATGAAGTTGGAGGACTCACACTTCCTGATCTTAAAACTTATTACAAAGCCACATTAATCAAAGCAGCATGGTACTGTCACAAGGACAGATATACGGACCAATGGAATTGAATTGAGAGCTCAGAAATCAACCCTCACATTTATGAGCAAATGATTCTTGGCAAGGGGGAAAAGACTACACAATTGGCAAAGAATATTCTCTTCAACAACTGGTGCTGGGAAAACTGGATCTCTATTTGCAAAAAAAAAAAAAAAAAAAGTATGACCCATACATCAAACCTTATACAAAAATCAACTCAAAGTGGATCAAAGACCTAAATACAAGATCCATAACTATCAAACATCAAACTCATAGAAGAAGATGTAGGAAAGCATATTCAGGACCTTCTGTTAGGCAATGGTTTCTTAGAGTTTATACCCCAAGCACAAGCAACAAAATAAAAAATAGATAAATGGGACTGCAACAAAATTAAAAACTTTTTGGCCTCCAAAGACTTTAACATGAAAGTAAAATGACAACCTACACATTGGGAGAAAATTTTTGAAAACCACATAGCTAATAAAGGTTTAATATACAGAATATATAAAGAAATCCTTTAACTTAACAAAAAGACAAATAACCCAATTAAAAAATAGGCAAAAGACTTAAATAGACACCTCTCCAAAGAAGATACACAAATAGCCAGAAAACACATGAAAAGATGCTCAACATCATTAGTTATTACGGAAATGCAAATCAAAACCACAATGAGTCATTTCATACCCATTAGAATGGTTGCTATTTTAAAAAACAAATAGAAAATAACAAGTGTTGGA
This sequence comes from Cabassous unicinctus, assembly GCA_029593785.1. NCBI lineage: Eukaryota > Metazoa > Chordata > Mammalia > Cingulata > Chlamyphoridae > Cabassous > Cabassous unicinctus. Next base: position 18,207 of record JAQZBX010012506.1, read on the forward strand.
GAGGATGCAGAGAAAGAGGAACACGCAGTTATTTCTGGTAACAATGGAAAATGATGCAGCCCCTGTGGAAAATAATTTGGCAGTTCCTCAGCAAGCCAAGTATAGAACCACCATATTACCCAGCAATCTCACTACGAGGTATATACCCAAAGGAACTGAAAGCAGGGACTTGTGCATATATTCGCACACCAATTGTTTTAGTTTGCTGAAGCTGCCAAAAGCAATATACTGAAAATGGGGTGGCTTTTACAATGAGGATTTATTAGCTTACAAGCTTACAGTTCTGAGGCCATGGAAATGTTCAAATCAAGGCATCATCAAGATAATACCTGCTTCCTGAAGACCGGCTGCCAGTGATCCTGGACTCCTCTGTCACATGGCAAAGCATATGGCAGCATCTGTTAGTCTAGCCATTGTCTTCCAGATTTTGTTGCTTCCAGCTTCATGTTTCCATAACGTTCACTCTGTCTGAATTTCATTCTTTTATAAAGGGCTCTAGTAAAATGATTAATAGCTACCCTGAATGAGGGAGGTCTCATCTTAACTGAAGTTAAGATCCTGCTCACCAAAAGATCCTACTTACAATGGTTCCACACACACAGGAATGGATTAACTTTACAATCATACCTTTCTGTGGTGATTTGAAAATCATACTTTTCAAACTATCACGTTGTTGTTCATAGAAGCATTATTCACAATTGCCAAAAGATGGAAGCAACCCAAGCGTCCACCAACTGATGAATGGATAAATAAAATGTGGTATGTACATACAGTAGAATATTATTCAGCCATGAAAAGGAACATTTTCTTTGTATTATGCTTATTTGTTCACCAGCTGGCTTCAAATATTTGAAAGCCTGTCATGTGGAAGAGAAATTAAACTTGTCCCACAAAATTCCAAAGAGTAGGCCAAGACTAATGACTAAAAGACACAAGAAGATTTTAGCACAACATAGGAAAGAATTTTCTGACATTCAGAATTGTCCAGATATTGGGCTGCCTCTGAAGGAAACACATTTTCTGTCACTGTGATGTTCAAAGCTGGGCTCAAAAACTACTTTTAGGGAATACAGTAGAGAGGATAGATGAATTAGACTAAATGGCCCATAGCAGACCCTGCCAAGTGAGTGATCTTTTAAAAAAAATTATATTTCTAAAGGCATTTTATAAACTCAACTTAAATATAATCTTTTCATATATTCCTGTATTTAATCTGCTGAGAAAAGTCAAGCCTTATTTTTTAATATACTCTTTATTACTCCCCAACCCTATCAGAATAAAAAGGATTCAAACAACAGCAATAAAATACTTGTGAATCACACAAGAGAGGAGAGTTAGGTCTTCATTTTTAGAAAAAGTTAACCATATTTTATTATATAAATAATACCCTATCCCTTGAAAATATAAATAATATAATGAAAAATAAATAAATATATGCCACACCCCATGATTATCTAATTCAAAAATCACTTTTTAAATGCTTTATAATATCTGAGAAAGGTTCTTCTTTCTATTACATTACTATTTCTTGTAACATTAAACTATAATGCTGAGGTTTCCAGTATGAAAAGTAAAGTAGTTTTCTCTGGCTTGACTCTTTGTATATCACATACTTAGGACCTTAAATCATTACAATATATATGCACACTTTTGACATGTGAAGGGATGCTTTAACATCTCTTTTTATGTTACAGTTGACAACTCTGTCAGATGATGATGATAGTCTTAGAACTTAATGGTGAATTATTAGAAATGTGAATTTTTTAAAAGAAATTACAAAATTGTTTAAATCATTGTAGGGAACATTTCTTAGAAAGTACTGTTTTAAGATCCTAGTGCATAAACAGACAAAGGCTAGGAGCAGTCAATTTACCCAAGAAAAAACTTGACATGGAAACAGACACATAGAGAAGTGTTCGACCATGCTGATAATCGAATGAATGCAAATTAAAACAGTAAAATATAGTTTCACACCTATTAAATTAGCAAACAATATTTTAAAAACAAACTCTGTACTGGTGCATCTACAGCACAATGCACGTTATTGACGGTATTGTAAATTAGCACAACACTTTTGAGAAGTAACTTGTCAAGACATATTAAAATCCAATAAATGTCCATAGTGTTTGACCTAGGAATCCCAACTTTCCGAATGTATCCTAAGGAAATAAGAATTAAAAGATATTTGCACTGACGTTCATTGCAGTATAAGTAACAACTAAAATTTCCAATTATAACCAAATGTTTTCATGTAGTGCTTCCAGTAAATTAAATATTATTTAATATAGCCATTAAACTTATCATTTAAAAGATTTTATAACAACATGGACTATTGATTGGCACGTGATTAAGGGTAAAAAGCAGGATTCTGAGCTCTACCTATACCATTAACACAATTCTATAAAACATGTATCAGATGCAGAACCAGAAGGAAAATTTGACTTCTTGAAAGGGTAGAATTAAAAAAAAAAAAAAGCTATGAGCTTTTTGTGTTAGCTGTATTATCATGTTGTTTCTGAATTGAAGTAAGAGCAAGATTATGCTTGGTCTTACTCTGTGGAAGGAAGTAGTAGGTCCTTCAGCTAGTCCCAGGATACCCTTTGGTCTCAGTTTTCTTGTGTGCATTTCAAAACTTTGGGAACATCTACTTTTCAAGGTTTTTATATCCTTGTTCCAGGATTCCAGATGATCTGAAGGTATGAGTGCATAGGGAACTCTCTGTGTTGGTTGAGGAAACTCAACTACTTTTCATGATGAATTAACCTCTAAGGATAAATTATAAGAAAATCTTGAAAGCACAGGAAAGTGTCAGATAAACCTCATTTGGCATCTGTGATGGTTAAGCTCATGAGTCAGCTTGGCCAGGTACTGATGCCCAGTAGTTTGGTCAAGTAAGCAGTGGCCTAATGGTTACTGTGAGGATGTTTTGTGGACTTAAATCATTAGTAAGTTGATTGCATCTATGGCTGATTACATCTACAATCAACTAAGGAGATTGCCTTCAGCAATGAGAGCTGAAGGCCTTAAAAAGAGAAGTGGTGATTTTCAGCAGTCAGAAGAGAGAATTTTCATTTCTACCTCAGCCAGCCAGCTCCTCCTGGGGAATTCATCAAGGACCTTCAATGGAGTTCCTGGCTTGCAGCCTGCCCTACAGAATTTAGACTTGTGCACCCCCATAGTCACATGAGACAATCTTATAAAATCTCATAATATTTATAGATATCTCCTGTCGGTTCTGATTCCCTAGAAAGCTCTGACTAATACAGAGTCACAATAACAATTACCATGTATTAGGTGCCTACCATGTACCAGGAAATGAACTAGGACTTTACTTTTATTGTCTCATTACTAAATACAATCTTATGATTTTATTTCTCCCCATCTGAGGGATGAGTAAGTTGAGGCTCAAGAGATAATAAGAAAGTTGCTTAAAGTCACACAATCTGGGCATGGATTGGCAGGTCCAGAATTTGAAGTCAGATCAGCCTCTCTTTCTTGTTCATATTATTTGCATCACGATATGCTGTTCCCCAGACTGGTATTATTTAAGGGGAAATATTCCAAAGTCAATAGCACCAAGTGTATTATCAGCCAAAGGGGTGCTGATGTAAAGTACCATAAATCTGTTGGATTTTATAAAGGGTATTTATTTGGGGTAGCAGCTTACAGTTACAAGACCCTAAAGAGTCCAACTCAAGGTTGCTTCCTCATCAAAGTCATTTGCCATGTTGAAACAAGATGGTGGGCGGTGTCTGTGAGTGTTCAGCCTTCCTCTTTCCTCTTATGGCTCCATGGTCCCAGCTCCTTCCAATCTCAGCTGTAGGTTGGAGGGCTCATTTCTTTCCAGGCTCAGCTGCTCTGTTCCCTTCACGAAGTCAACTATAAACTGTCAGGTGAATGGCTCATCTCTCTTCCTGGAGTTGCAGGATCAAAGTACTCTCCTCTTCTGTGTCTGTGGAGCTCTCTCTTCACATCTGTTTCTTATTCTGTATTCTCCTTGAGTAAGTGTCCATTTATATAGCCCACCAAGGGGGTGGGGACTCAACCCTGCATGCCCTAATGACACGGTGGAATCAAAGCCCTAATCTTAATCAAGTAAACGTAAAACCTTTGAATTTAATACAAAGGGACTCATGAGCAGAGGAACAGACCAATTTACAAACATAATCAATATCTCCTTTTGGAATTCATAAATAATATCAAACTGCTACATCAAGCAATCAAATACAACCCGAAAAGGGGATGTGATGTTATAGTGGACTATCTGCTAAGCACTGGCTATTAAAGCCAACATTTCCAGTGTCTAGATACAATAGACTATTGTCTCCTGCCCTTGAGGATCCACTAATGGATAAATTTTTGGCTTTTCTAGGCACAGAAGTTAAGTTTCAGGAAGTTTCATTCTTCACTCCCAACTTCTGTGTTCTGTAATGTCTTTCCTTGAATAGTCAAATTTCAACAGTGGTCAAGAAAATAAGTTAAAGTAATAATTATTTAACAGTAATGATATCTCCTTCATTAGTCAATTAACTGGCAAGGTACTAGAGGGAAGAAAACTTTGTTGGAATTCCTGAACTTAACATCATTTAGGTAACCTCATATTCTTCCTTAGCATACTGCCCAAATTTCAAAAAAGATTTAAATTATGGCAAAATTTTAAACATGTTGATGTCAGGACTCTCTTTTGGAGAGATTAAAAATAATGAGAATTTTGTGATTATGGAGAAAATATGAATTGAGTTAAGTTCTTAGTAGTTAAAATTAAGAAGGATTCAAACAGAGACATACAAACTCATTTTCCAGAATAAGGGATTATCCCTGGGAAAATTTGAAGAGATAGTTTTAGGTCAAATTAAAGTTCTTACTGGTAAGTAGTAAATATTTGAACTCTGTTACCTTTTAGGAGACTAATCAAGAGTAAATAGGCTCAAGAAGATTTCTAATAAGGTAGTAGATAATTGCATATTAGGTTAAAGAAATGGGTGGGATTTCAAATCTCAGAAGTTGAGGACAGTCACATCTCACATCTTCCCATTATTTGATGCTATTGTCAGAAATAAGAATTTAGCTCTAAGATATATGTGCATAGGACTATCCTTTTATATGGTTAATTAAGTCTGCATTGATATGTTATTTAAAATGTATATGTAACTCAACTAGAATGCTTTTTTTGTGATGAATAAATCTTTAAATTAACACATATTCTGTCCCTTTCTGTATTGCTTGGTCTAGCATTCTTTGTAATATCTATTGTTCCATTAAGATGTGAATTTTTATCTTTTCTTTGGAAGGTTACATATTTTAATAGAGCAATCTGCCTCTCTTAGCAGGATGTTGGTTTATTATGACTGATGATGTTGCTTCCAAGCAGATAACATGTTGAACCTCTGCAAAGTAATGGAGAAAAGTCAATAGAACTCAAAATATTGGAAAGGTCAATACTGCCAACTCTTCCTTGGAAAGCTGCCAAGCTCATAATAATACCATCTATGGCCTTCTAAAGAAGGAAAAGATGATGAATGCACCTAAGATTGTTGAATATATCATTGTTTGATAGCAAAAAAGAGATTTTGACTACTGTAACTAAGCATGATACCAAGAGCTTCTCAGATTATCATTTGATAGACTCCAAAGTTCTGAACCCTTATTAGTTGCATCCAATGGATAATAATCTCCAGACTCATATAAACTGTTCAATGTCAGTCTCCTGAAACCTGAAGAAATCAACAAATAACATATCACAACAATATAGCAACATATATGGGACAGGCTATTTGAGAAGACAATACTGATGTAAATAGTTAATAGGCAACGTTCCATATATCAGGCAGCCATTAACAGAGCATAACTAATAAATTTATTTTGATGAAAAAAATCTATATAAAGGAATTACTTGTAAAAAAAATCCAAAAGAATATGCGAACAATTGTGTACCTAATTGTGGTTTGTACAAAAAATTATAACTGCAAATTATAATCTAACATCAACAAAACTCTCAATACTTTTCAGAAATCCTTTTATTTGATATTTGTCTCCTTATTTGATGCTATTTTGCAGCTATAGTAAACCCTTTCCAATCATCTCAAGACTCTATCCCCAACCATACTGGGCATGTTGTCACTTTACTGAAAACGTAAAGACTATCCAATTAAAGATTCGCTGCATCTTTATCATTCACTCCACCTCCCCTCACCCCACAGAAACATGCTAACTCTTCTACCCATGTGTACTATCTATCCTCACCTATCTTGCCTTCTCTGAGACTTGCACCTTCAATCTCTCCATCTCCATATACTTTTTCTCCCATGCCAACAAACTTAAGTTTCTCCTAGCAAAAAAGAAAATGAAATGAAAAACCATCTTTCAGCTTTCAGCTTTCATTGTAGCGTTGCATTTCCCTGAATCTCAAAAGTAGCCAAAATATATTACACTTTATAAATAAACTTATTTTTGAAGTTGCCTGAAAATAGGCTAGAAATTTCTTTGCCAAACAGAAGATATGGATGAAGATATAATACCCTGAGGATGCTCATGCCTCTAATTGCTAAGAAAGAGTCAACCAAACTGAAATGGGATTTCCAATGATTTCCCCAACATATCCTAGCGTGTGTGGATAATTCCTTAGAACTGGAAATCCCAGATCCAGTCTGATCCCACATCTCAAAGAGACAGTTCCTTTAAAGCCTGTTTCAGATCTCTAGCACTTTGTAATATCTATTGTTCCACTTAGCTATGAATTTTTATCTCCTCTTTGGAAGGTTACATATTTTAATACAGCAATCTGCCTCTCTTAGTAAGATGCTGGTTAAGGCTTATCAGGGATAATTCCTAGTACCCACACTCTAATAAAATCAGTACATACAGAAATTGGTCAGAGCAGATGACCATTCTAGATGTACATAAGCATCTTTCCACAGCATACATACTGACCTACAGGATCCTAGGGTGGAAGGCTTGAGCTAAGATTACTGCCCAGAGATGGATATTGAAGCTAATAAAATTATGTAAATACTTTCTTTCCTCCAATCTCACTTTGAATTCCTCTGACCCTTTTATTATGCAGAGAGATTAGTCTGTTGACTGTGAGTCCCACAACACAGAAAGCCATAAATCAGACTTACTTTCATCAGTACCACACAGTAAAGTGTCATCCCAGAAAGAAGAGAAGCCATTGTCCTTAACATCTATGCTCATTGCCCACCACTAGTCTCATTGTCATTGGAAAGATAAACCAACAACAACAAAATAATGTGGTATGAGCCAGCTACTTTACATGCATCATCTCATTTAATCCTCACAACAACCCTACAACATGAATATTTTTACCCCTATTTTATATATGAGAAAGGGAAGTTCAGTGGGTAGTTTTACTTGACCAAGCCATAAGGGACAGAAAAAGGTTTCAAATGTGGTCACCTCACGTATGGGCATGCTAAAGCCCAAACATTTTCAAAACACATCACTGTTCTCTTATAACAATGATAATAATGATTATCAAGTGCTTGTTCCACAGTAGACACCACTAAATCTCATTTAACCTTCACAACAACCCAATGGGTAGGTACTATTTTTATTTCCATTTACAGTTGAGTAAGTTGCTTGAAGTCTGTATTAGAATCAAGACTGATTCCAGAGCCCAGCTGTATAACCAATGTTAAACACTTTGATGATCTACAGACTATACATCTTGGGAACATCTTGGAAAAGGTGTTTCCTTGCATGAGATAAAGTCATTTGTCTGACATGGTTTCCTGAATGTCCAACAAATATTAGAAAACATAAAACCCACTCTGGCAAGTATTTCCCCCCCAAATCCAAGTGTTCCCATAGAGGACCTAGGGATAGCCTGGAACGAGTCTCATAAAAAACACATCTGTCCTGCCTGACTCCAGAATGAGGCCCACCTTAACCACAATTCCTTGATCCAGGAAGGGATGATTTGGTAGAGGGAACTGCTGAATCACATCTGAACATGCTAACCCCTTCGTCCCATATGCCTTGAACTTCCCATCTTCTCTCACAAGAGCTAAACTCTGCATTTGAGTTGATGTCTTCAAAACACAACTTAAACAACATCTTCGTGAGTGGTTCAATGCAAATCCTGGTTTCCTTCTCTATGCTACTGACACTTTGTGAGGTCCTAGAACACTTCGCTACTAAACCTGAGAGTAGTTATTCGATAAATATTGATGCATGAATTTAGTGAATTTTAAGAGTGCATGTTCAGTTTCTATACTTCCCCAGTATTCTAATCAATTGAAACAAGGTTTGTTGAGATACTCCCAATCACCATTCAACATGATTCTAAAACATGCGTACTCCTTGTTTGTTACCCCAAGACTGCAGATTTCCTCAGAATATTTCCCTGTTTTCTCTGGTTCTTGAAACTTGTCCTACCTTATACTTAAGGACCCAGAGTATTCTTAGGGCCTCATGTTCTCTGGAAAACTAAAGATTTTAGGAATTCAGGGAATATATACAATGGCTACAATCATGATGGTACCCATAGTTATTGATCTCTGCTCTTGATCATGCTGTAGTGGAAACCATGGGGAATGAACACACCAGAGGGGGGGGTCACTTTGGCAGTCCATATTACAGGTCAAGTTCATTCCAAAGTCCTCTGTAAGTAGCTATTCTCCAGTGTCATCACATAGTACAACTTGACTATGTTACTATTGAGAGCCCTCCAAAATTACAATGTGATTTTAGGATATAATCTAGGGCAATAGCCATAATTTTGCAGTGAAGGAAGTGTTAAGAGAATACAACCACTGTTTCTCACAGTATGCTGTCTGGCAGATATTAAAGAAGGTTAGCTGATGAAGTAAGTTCTTGAAGAACATAAAGAGGATCCATAAATAATACAGTTGATTACACTGAATAATGATCATGCTATGAACTACTTGCTCCTAATTACAATGGAATGAAACACTATATATAATTTTAAAAACAGTTTGCCTTAGTTTGGGCAGCCACATTTTGCAGTGTTGTCATTACCTTTCAACATGATTCTGAAACTTGCCTGTTCCTTGTTTGCTATCCAAAACATACAAAATCACATGGAAGAATTTCTCTCTTCTTCCTGGGTCTCGTAAGGATAAACTGGAACAGGTTTTTTTAAAAAAAGATTTATTTATTTATTTATTGCTTTCCCCCTCTCCCGCCCCGTTGTTTTGTGCTCACTGTTTGTTCTCTGTGTGTTCTTCTGTGTCTGTTTGTCTTCTCTTTAGGCAGCACCAGGAATTTATCCCGGGACTTTCCGGAATGGAGAGAGGCACTCAATCTCTTGTGCCACCTCAGCTCCCTGGTCTGCTGCATCTCTTATTGTCTCTCCTCTGTGCCTCTTTTCATTGAGTCATCTTGCTGAGCCAGCTCTTCACGTGGGCCAGCACACCACGTGGGCCAGCTCATCATGCAGGCCAGGAATTTGTTGCTTTTCACCAGGAGGTCCCAGAAATCGAACCCTGGATCCCCTATATGGTAGACGGAAGCCCAATCACTTGAGCTACATCCGCTTCTCTGGAACAGGCTTTTTAATAAGCACATTTGTCCTGCTGACTCTTAAATGGGCTCCACCTGGACCACCAACCCCTGCTTCATGAAGCTTGAAAATCAGTTGGAAATATCTTTACATCCTCTATAAGTCTTTCAATTCCAAAGGTTATGTAGAGGCTAGAAATCCAAAATCAAGGTGACAGCAGGATCATGCCTTCTCCAAAGTCTGTAGGATTCTGGTGGTGGCTTGCTAGCAATCCATAACTCAATCTCTGCCCTCTTTCTTCCTATCTATCCCCTACAACTGTGTCCAAATTTCCTCTCTTACAAGGACTGTAGTTTTATTGGACTCAGGCCCACCCTGATTCAGTCTGGCCTCATCTTAACTAACAACGTTTTCAAAGATCCTATTTACAAACAAGTTCACACCCACAGGATCAGGGGTTAGGACTTGAACATGCTTTCTAGGAGACTTGATGATACCATACTTCCAGTGATTTTAAATGAACTTATGAGGTATCTAAGGACACAGGAAAATTATATATGTCATTTGGTCAGTCATCAAACATTTGCACAGGCACCATGCTAGGCACTGGGAACACCATGGAAAGCAAGACAGATGAGGCCTTTACCTTTAAGGATCTTATATTCTGGTGGGAAATATAAGACAATGGAGACAAGTATAGAGATAAACATATGATAAGGGTAGATAGAACGGGGTGCCAGGGACCCCTCACCAAGACTAAAGCTAGTCTGGAAGGCTTCCTGGGGGAAGTTTGATCTAAGAAGAAATCCAAAAATTGAGTAAGAATTATTTGGGAAAACAAAGTCCAAGGAATAGAAAAGATGGTAAGAAAAGGGGGAAAGTCAAGTTAGTAAGCTCTAAGAGATGGAGACTATGCTGTTTTAATGAAGAAGTTCAGTCTACCTAGATTTCAGGTATGGAAAGAAATAATGCTGACTAAGGGTGTAGGAACCAAATAATCAGATTTTTATTTTCGAAAGACCCTTAGGTTGCCATGCACAGATGGATCGACAGCCTGTCCGTTACTATGGATGACAGTGACACTGGACTGAGAAAAGCAGGTGCTGTCCAAAGCATGCTGGGCCACTATGAAAAATCACAGGAAGACATCTTCATTTCACCCCCACCGGCTTCTCCTGGTTTTAAGCAGGGCCAGGGGGCAGAGAACCTCCTTTGCATGTTGCCATCTTCTGCAGCAGCCAGGATGTGGTCTGCCCTACTCTCCAACCATCATCTTCACCTCTCTGTGTACACCCATGAAAGGACTACATCTCTCAGGAAGCAAATGGCAGAAAGTGAGAGATGCCACACTATATTCCAGGAGTAAAACCTCCACAAGGAAAAGCTGTGAAATTGCTGAGACAAGGAAATCACTAAAATCAGAGGCTCTTGAGCTTTCTAACATGTTAAAATATTAAATAGTGGGTATAAGATGCAAAAACCTCTTGGTGGGAGCAGATGTAGCTCAAGTGGTTGAGCACCTGCTTCCCATGTATGAGGTCCCGGGTTCATTCCCCAGTATCTCCCAAAAACAAACAAACAAATGAAAAAAACGACTCTCATTGGAGAGCAGATGTATCTCAATCCCCGGTACCTCCTTTAAAAAAAACAAAAAACAAAACAAAACAAAAACTTATTGGTCCAGACAAGTCACACTTTGCTATGGAACAACCACAGAATGGAATGCTATGCAGACATTTACAAGACGGGTAGTTATATACATGCTGATGTGTAAAAAACTTCAAGATTTATGATTGCAATAGAGTGCATTGATGACAATCTCTTCAGAGAGAAATATTAATGGTACAGGAAAATATTTCTAAAACAGAGTTGAGAAAAAAAGCAGGTATTCCATTATGTAAAATTGAAGAGAACATTACATGTAAAATTTTGTTTGTTTATTAAACAAATATTACATAAATGTTTTCTTTGTGCCAGGCATTGTTCTATGAGCTAAGAATACAACAGTGAACAATACAGATAAATAAGACTCTCTAACCTCTGGGTGCTCACATCCTACTGGGAAAGACAAAAAGAAACATAATAGATAATTAAATTATATACTATATGAGAATATAATAAATGCTATGGATAAAAATAAAGCAGAGCAAGGGGAAAAAGAGTTTGGGGCTTATAATTTAAAATAAGTGGTCAGGGTAGGCCTTACTGGGAAACTGACAATTGAAGCTGGTGGATCTGACTCCCCCATCTCCACTCTTCAATAAAATGTTGATGCTGATTATTTCTGTTGTTGCTTTTAAATGGGTAATTTAGGGGTGATTGTCAAGGTTTTTAATGTTGTTGGGTTTTTTCCCCAAATTTTCTACAATAAAGAAAGATATATTGCATTTAAAATCAGGAAAAAATGTTAAAAAAAGACAATCTAGGGGAATAACTGTAAAATTAGAAGTTCTATGCTAACTCCAAATGGTTTTATAGGCAACTTCTGCCAATGTTTCAGAGAGAAAAAATAATTCTAAACTCATGCAAACTTAAAGAGAATGGAAAAAAGATGGAATGCTTTCCACCTCATTCTTTTTGACCAGCAAATCTTGACTCCAAAACCAGAGAAAGAATTTTAAAAAACACAGACCTATTAATTCATGAATACAGATGCCAAAATCCTAACTAAAAGTTAGTAAATCTGATACCTGGGTAGGGATTATACTGGAGTTCTCTGAAGGTTTTTTTTGTTTTTTTTTTTTTGGTATTATGTTTGCAACTTTCCTCTAAGTTTAAAATTATCTCAAAATATTTTTTAAATCCTAAATAAAATATTAGCAAACCAAAACAAAGAATATATAAAAAGTTAAATACCAAGATCAAGTTGAGTGAATCCCTAGAATCAAAAGTGATTGGATATTAGAAAGTCTATAATTGTAATTCACCACATTAACATTAAAGGAGAAAACATACAATCATCACAATAAATGCAGAATAAGCATTTGATAAAATTCAGGGTGACCTAAGGAGAAAAAAAGAATTTTAAAGGAGGTGACATTTTCATTATTTATTGATAATATAGTTATCCCTTTAAAATTAACTTATGTACTGACTAATTATTAAAAATAATAGTGTCATTTAAAAAGATGGCTGGATATGAGTTCAATAGATAGAAGTCAACTGCATTTCTATATACCAGCAACATACAACAAGAAAACAAAAACTAAGTAGAATTAAAAGAAAGCACCATTAACAACAGCATCAAATAATATCAGTTACATAGGAATTAGTCATAAGATATTCAAGAACTTCTGTTCAACCAAAGTTACATTAAGGAAAGTGAAAAGGTAAGTAACAAAAGTGAAAGACATTATCTGCATACTGTAAATCAGCAAATGATTATTTTTATTTTTGTATTTTATTCATTATTTATTATTATAATTAATTATTTTATTATTTATTTGTTTATTTTTTGGCTTTGTTTTGGGGGAGGTTTTGGATCACAGAACGGTCACACTGTGGCAGGGAGAATCACTGGTGTGGGGTGTCAGTGATGGGGAAATGTGTTGGGAGGGGTGCACTTGGTGCATGACTCTATGGCATATTAATATGTTCAAGTGGCCATGGGGCATTGTCTCAGTGGTTGGAGAATTTACCACTGTTGGAATTTAAAGAATATTAAATTCCCATCCTGGGAAGTCCTGCTACATGCCTAATAGAATAACAAGAATCCTTCAAGGGAAGCGGGTGTGGCTCAGTGGATAGAGCCCCCGTTTGCCATATGGGAGGCCCGGGTTCGCGTCCCGAGGCCTCCTTGTGAGGGCACGCCGGCCTGAGCGGTGCGGTGGGCTGATGCAGCAACCTCACGGCAGGAAGCGGGTGTGGCGCAATGGATAGAGCACCCGTTTACCATGTGAGAGGCCCCGGGTTCGCTTCCCGGCGCCTCTTTGTGAGGGCAGGCCGTCTCGCGCGGCGCCGTGGGCTGGTGCGGCAAGACCTCACAGCAAGGGGGAGATAAGCAGACACAGAGAAGACACGCAGCGAATGGACACAGCAGCACAGGCGGCAAGGGGGGGATAAATAAATGAAATAAATAAATCTTTAAAAATAAATAAATAAATAAAGAATCCTTCAAGTACATGGGCAGTACCTGGTGAAGGAGGGCAGACCATTACACCAAGCCCTTGACATTGATGGTTGTACTTATGAATGTTATGTTGTACTCATGTTTTTGTGAAATTGAAATTTAACCAAGTATTATATACTGCCTAAGAGTTACCTCCTGAAAGTCTCCTTGTTGTACAAACGTGGCTTCTCTCTAAGCCAAACTCAACATATAAACACACTACCCTCCTCCCGGCATGGGATATGACTCCCGGAGATTAGCCTCCCTGGTGCCAAGGGATTATTATCAACCACCAGTTAGTGATCCATTTGGGAAAAGACCCTGACCAAAAGGGGGAAATATTAAATACAAACGAGTTTTTATGGCTAAGAGATTTCAAAGTGAGTCAGGAGGTCATTCCAGAGGTTATGCTTATGCACACCTCAGCAGGATCTCATTGACTGCCACAGTAAATACTGCCTCATACAGTGCTGCTCCTGAGGGGTCTAGAGACATCTAGACACTATAGGAAGGGCAGACTATCCCAGGATTTAAGCACCCTGTCAGTAGGCCTTACTTTGGAATATATGATCCCCAATATAACAGTTAGACTCATTTGTAATTTCCCTACAAATGGTTCACATTCTGCACCTTTTATTTGAACCTATAATTAGCACTATACTTGTTAAATATATGTCCCAAAGACTTAAATCTTTGGTCTGTTCATATTCCAGTTGAGCCCTGAATCTCAACTGAGTTGTAACACCTACTCTCTAGTTCATTGGACTCATCCAGAACAACCAACAAAATGATGATGATGGACAACCCCCATCCTAAAAACAAAGAGTATCTACAACTGCAAGCAAAACATTTCCTTCCATCTGCCCCAAGAGATCTAAGCCTCCTCTCAATATGAAGCAGAGCAAGCATCACCATCTCCAAATCCTCAAGATTGAGGAATGAACAAGCATAAGGGGGGAATGCAACCATGATTCAAAGTAAACATTATTATTGTAGTAATGGAAAAACTTGTAACATTGACATAAAGGTAATGGTTACCAGAGGTTCCAAGGGGAGGGGAGGGGAAGAATAAGTGGAACATAGGACAATTTTAGGGCATTGGAATTGTTCTGCATGATTTTGCAATGACAGATACAGGATATTACACATTTTGTCAAAATCTATAAAAGTGTACGGTGCAAAGTGTAATATAGACTATAGATCAGGGTTAGTAGCAATGCCTCAATATTTCTTCATCAATTGTAACAAATGTACCACATTCATGTAAGATGCTGTTAATAGGGGAAAATGTGAGAAGGAGAAGGGGGTATATGGGAATTCTCTATATTTTCAATGTACCTTTTCTATAATCTAAAACTTCATTAAAAATAATGTTTAAAAAATTATATTATTAAAAAGGTAACAGCAATATAAAATTTTAAAAATAAGGGAGCAGATGTGGCTCAAGCAGTTGAGCCCCCATCTCTCATATGGGAAGTCCCAGGTTCAGTTCCCAGTGCCGTCTTAAAAAACAAAAACAAACAATAAGCAAAACAAGTGAAAAAAAACAATTCAGGGAAGCCATTGTGGCTCAGCGGTTGAATGCTGGTTTCCCACATATGAGGTACCAAGTTCATTCCCTGGCCCCCAGTACCTCAAAAAAAAATTTTTTTTAGTTAAAAAAAATAAATAATTTTTTAAAAGTAACAGCATGAATGATAAACACAAGATTGAAGGTAGAGGCTACTTCAAAAAGGAGAGGCAAGGTTATAGAATTGGGGAAGACCACAGAGGTATTTTTATTATGTTATTAATAAATGGTATAATTAATTAATTAATCAAAAATAAAACACCTTATATAGCAACAATGACTAGAACCAAGACTATGATTAGCCCAATTTTGTTTACATGAGGTGAATCAAAGCCCTTTAGAATTATCTAGGGAAGCCAGCTTGACCAAGAGTCTGGAGGTCATTAGCTCCCCAGTAAGGGCTCTGATTAAAAATAGGATAGACTTATTGTAATTCTAGCAATGGAAGAAATCACAACATTGATGTGGAGACAGTGGCCAATGGAGGCTCTGGGGGACAGGGAGATGGAAAAACAGGTGTAATACAGGGGCTTTTTTGGGACTTGGGAATCATCCTGGATGACATTGCAATGATAGATATAGGTCATTATATATCTTCCCATAACCTGCAGAATTGGGTGGGAGAGAGTGTAAACTACAATGTGAACTATGGCCCATGCTCAGTGCCAATGCCCTAGGATGCATTTATCAATTGCAATGAATGTGCAACACTAATGAAAGATGTTGTTTATGTGGGAGGGTGTGGGGAGCGGAGCATACGGGAATCCCTATATTTTTTGTGTAACATTTATGTAATCCAAGTGTCTTTAAAAATATAAAAAAATATATTTAAAAAATAAAAATTTTAAAAATAAAGTCACTGCTTTTGGTTAAAAAAAATAGGAAAAGTAAGGGTTTTTAACATATAAACCTATATTAATTTACCATTCTAAATATAGCATTAAATACCTGCAATTTTTAAGACTTTAAGCTATCTCTAGTCCAATGAAAGATTCCACTGCATGTGCTAGAATGCCTTGTTTTTGTTATTTTATGTTTCTTCCACTAATAAATTAGTCAGATATATTTATAATTCACAAATCTCTAATCTAATATAAATGTTGTTTCGAGCATTGACGCAATATACAACAGACTCAGTAATGTGTTTTATTTATAAACTATGGACTAGTTTATTCCTTCCCCAAACTCAGAAAATATCAGAGATCTTACCAGAAATGAGAGCAAACTCCAGATAGTGGCTCTTACTTAAATAATGTCTGCCATGCTGGGAAATTCTTTCCTTGAAAGAAAGTAATAATACAGAGGTAGGGGACATGAAAAGGTTGGCTAATGAAACCAGAACTATATTGCTCCAGACAGGAGTTCCTCAAATTATCTTGAAAAGTAGTGATAGTGGGCCCATTTCAGAAGAAAAAAAATTGATCTAGAGGTGAAAGTAGGAGAAGGGAAAAAGAAAATTTTCTTCTGAATGCCATATTTTGAAAAATAAAGATCTACCTAAACCTTGGGGAAATTTTACAAACCATTTTAAACTGAGATCTGAATGGTAATAATGGTAAAAACAATACTTATCATCAAAAGGTGCTGAGGAGGAAGGGAAAACCAAACCACCACCTAAATTGAGTTGTCCAGGAAGTGGCAAGCATCCTGCTGGGGTTGGCATGAAGGCACCTGAACAGTAGAGGAAAGGTGGGAGAGGAGGCTAGAAAGGCAGATTGGGGTCCAGTAGGTTTATGCGCTTAGGGGATTTTACTTTACCCTAATGAACACCTATCTTATTTTACAAGATGGCAAAAACACTGTTGTTATTTTGTATACAGCAGTATCTTAGGCAAAGTTACTTTTACACTTGTGCACCCCCTAGGTCCAACCACAGCTGTTAAAAAGTCAAAGTCTCCAACAGTGCTTGAAGTCAGACTTTCACACACAGCACTTCAATTCATTCAAGAGGCTATGCAAAAAGTTAAGCAGGCACTGCTTTAAATTTCCATATTCACAACTTCTGTTCCCAACACTTTATTGGTCTGTGAACCTGCTCATAGACTCCTCTTAACATTTGGTATTCTCTTTTGCCTAACCATCCAAAATCAAAAGAATAACAACTGAAAATGAGTGAGATACTGCTGGTCCCATGGAAAAGTGCAAGTTTTTCATGGTCCACTGGCTGCTTCTCTTTGTGCATAGTAAAATAAAAATGGTCTCATGCCAACTTTCTAATTCTTTGAACATGCTCCATCTTCATTTTCCCAGGGCTTGGGTTCTTTACATAGAACACCTTAAGACATCAAGAGTGGAGCATACATTTGCATCAGGAATCAGAATACCTAAGTTTAAGTCTTACCTCCACTGCTAACATTATACTTAGGTGATACTAGGAAATCTACTTGACTGGTTTGAAGCATATCTGTAAAATGGGAATAATGGTGATACTTGATTTATGGACCTCGTGGGGTTTTACGTGAGGATCAGAGCAGACAGTGTACGTGAAAGCACTTTATAGCATGCATGACACTGTAAATATTGGATATTATAAATGAATTACTCCTCGTCTTAGTTCTGCCTTCGCTGCTATCACAAATACCACACAATTGGCTGACTTAAACAACAAGCTTTTATTGGTTCATGGTTTCAGAGACCAGAAGTCTAACATCAAGATATCAGCAAAGCTCGCTTTCTCACCAAAGACTGTAGCATGCTGGTGCTGGCTGCCAGTTATCCTCAGAGTTCCTTGGCTGCCCCATCTCTGCCCCGCATCACATGGCCACAAACGCTCCTTTCTCTTCCAGGTTCCAGATTCCCTTGACTTCCAGCTTCTGGCTCTTCCCTGAGGCTTTCTCACGTTATGTCTGAAATTCTTCTGCTTTTAAGGGCTCCAGTTATCTGGATTAAGGCCCATCCTCATTCAACTGGGCCACACTCCATCTAAAACATCATCAAGAGATCCCTTGTACAATGGGTTCACACCTACAGGAATGCAGATCAAGTCCAAGAACATCTAAATTGGGGTAGTAATTCAGCCTACCACACCCCTCATCTAGGATGGAGAGCCTTAAGAACAACATGCGCTTTGAGCTATGTGTCTGGTGACAATGTTGTTTAGTCAGAGTCACCCAGGTTGTCTGGTCTCCCCTGTGACTGGCCATTGCTGAAGGTTTATCTGTAGCATAGAGTGATCTCTCTGTGAAGCCATCCAGCCCAGAAGGAGATCAGCCATAATTGGAGCCTCAGCACAAAGCTCCAGAGAGGCCATCTACTGCTGAGAAGTGCAGCACCTCAGGCTATCTCAGTGGTGGAGGAGATTCCAATGGAGTTGTTATCTTAGCTCAGTCAGGTCTGATAAGATAACAAACTTCCCGTTTATACAGTACCTATCAGTTTCCAGCAACTTTAATATCTCATTTGACTCAATTTTGTGAGGACTCAACCAATTGCTATTATTCCCATTTTATCATTAAGAAAACTGAGGCTAAAAGCAGGTCTGTGACTTGCCCAAAATCACAACAGCTTGTAAACAGCAGATCCAAGAAACAAAACCAAGTATTTGGATTCTAGGTCTCTTTCTTATTTCCACTGTGATGCCCCATATTTTAGAACCTTCCACCACTCTCTCTCCTGAGAAGGAAATAAAGATAGAAGAAACGAAAGCATTATGCTTTGGATAAACACCATTTGGCAGAACCATAGACTGAAATGAAGAACTTGAGCTTGTAATGAAGCACTGTCTCTAGCGCTGCTACAGGGTCAGGGCTCTCTCTATCTCAGGAGATTAGGCATTCAGCGAAAATTGGAAGGAAATAGTTCACACCTGCCCAAGCCACTGCAAACTCTTAACACACAGAACAGTAACAATCTGTGTTTGAGGAGCAGTGAGGAATCTTGCTAGCACTTTGCAATACCAAAGTTTCCTTCCTTCGGTTATGATCACTCACAACCGAAGTTTCTCACATTATGTCTGAAATAATGTCTGTAATAGGACAACCATATGGAAAAAAATAATTAGCCCTTATTAAGCGCCTGCTATTGTCATGTGCTTTGCTCATTCGATATTCTTAATAAGGAAATATAGGCTCAGAGAGATGAAGTGACCTGTGTAAAGTCCCTCTGCTGGCAAGAGGCACAACCAGAATTTACAGATTCATTATAAACCTGGAGATTAGGCTGTTCTTTATTGATTATCAGCAACTTTTTATGTATTATTTCTGATCCCTTCAACAACCTTCGTATGTGCAAAGAAATCAAGACTCAGAGAGTATCTATGGATCAGTGACAGTGTCAGCATGGCACTAAATGCCAGTGTCTTTCAGCACACCACAATTCTCAGTGCCAACACACTGAATGCTTAGCCTAAGGCCCCACAATTTATCCAAATGGTTCTTTCTTCCCTCGCACTAGCCAGTTTTTCACGTCAACAGCAAACTAAAAGGAACATTTTTATAGTATTAAAATACAGTGATCTTTATAAATTCCATTTTTAGTTCAGCTGACTCTTTTGTTTTTAGCTAATGCAATGTTTTAGTTTGCACTGGTGCTTTGAAGCAATTTTAGAGCAAAGGCTTTGCTTTTATGAAATGAAAATAAGTGACTGTATTTGAGATCATATTTTCGACAAAACACAAAACAAAGGGCAGATCCTGCATCTTACGAGAAAAAAGTAACAGCTGAAGTCATCAGTACTTCAGCCAATAAAAGGTTAGACTCCCCAAAGATATAAATATAAATAATATAAATGATTAGGCATGCTTTTTGTTGTTGCTGTCGTCATCGTCAAATGATCCTTTATTGAAATATTTCCCTTTGCAGTTCTTTGCTAGCTGGGCATTCCACTGCACCCCTGTTGATGTTGTCTATGATGTCATGACAGTGACAGCCATCAACATTGCAGCCACAGATAGGGCAGTCCCCTGAATCTCTTTAATGGTTCCAGAGAGTTCTCTGGCTAAAGATTGGTGCCACATCTGTTGGGCATTGTTGACAAGCTCATCAAAAGTGTTATTTCCACTGTGCTTAATGTTTTTCTGCGTCTTTCTGTATCTGAGTTGTTCCTGGAGGGCTCTGATGATCAGGGCAGAGACAAAAGGTACCACCTCAATCTGGGCCTGTCTGTTCTGAACCGTCAGTGTCACCCTAATCCTTAGACCCTTCCAGTTACCAGTTGCCTTGGCAATTTCATCACTAACCTTTATTGGAGACTGAGGGGCCTGATCTTGGGGGCCAGGGCAGACGTGGTACTGTCTTTCCCACGGTGTACTCAAGTACATGACTTTGACCTCATTGGGGTCGAACTGGGGTGGAATAGAGAGGCAGACGGTGTCCATGAACCCAGATGTGGAATGACTGAAGAAAGTTGCACCCTGGCCCCTCTGAGCCGAAAAACTAGGCATGCTATTTTTATATGTGTACTTGTTTTAACAAATTGCTGCTTTGTATTACTACCAAAAAAAAACAACTCTAAAAATTTAAAATAATTAGAAGTTCCTCATTGATCTGCTTAGTGTTTTACATTATTTTTGGATCAGTTTCGTTTTGCTTTGTTTTAAAGAGAGAAGGAAATGTGGATTATTGCAAGCAAGCTATAAATCCTGAACGAAAGAAGGACTGGATAGAGAGAGAACATAGATCATCTCTAAATTGTTTCATACAAGGCAAAACTTAATTATTTGAGTGCTTTAAGAATGAAAGCACCTTCATAAGTACACTCTAATGCCAAGCAATAGTCAGGCAGAGGGCGGATGGTCATTTGGATGTTCTAAAGGGATTCAAGCACTTGGTGGCAGACGAAGGGGGCTTTCCAATCTGGCAGTCGGTGAAATTCTGTGAAATAAGTAAAATTTCAATTTGTAAAAATATGCCTCACACAATTTTACTAGCATTATTAAATAAATTATCTATCTTTAGACAAACAGTTCATTTGATTTAAAATAACCATACTGAGTAGACCTCACAGCTGTGGCCACATATGGGACCAAGACAAAATTTAGAGTAGCTGAGAATTATAGGCTTATTATATTTCAAGAGGATCAATTCAATCCTAGGCTACATGCACCTACAGTCATCCTATAAAGCATCCTATTTAGAAACATCAAAGCTTCCCAGAACCATGTCTCCGTAACTTCTTTTCCTGTTTTTGTTTTTGTTTTGTTTTGTTTTCCTGCTTGTCAGCATATTCACTGCTGCCAGCATTAAAAACAATTTAGCTGCAGGTTCAATACTGCAGCATTTCTGATGGTGAACATTGGTCAATATTGGAAGAGGAACCTGGAAAGGCAGTGGAATTTTCTCATCTAGAAAGGGGATCTCTTTATTTTGTGGGATAGCCTAAAATTAGAAAAGTTGCCTAAATGACTTCTCAAGACCCACTCTTGCCCTGGGGCAAGGAATCTGTTCCTTCTTTTCGAAAAAGGCAATGGATTGTTTTGTTTTGTTTTGTTTTGTTTTTAGGAGGTACAGAGATAGAACCTGGGACCTCTCACATGCAAAGCAGGTGCTTAAACACTGAGCTATGCCCAATCCCCAAGGCGATGGGTTTTATGTGAAAGGAAAGAAAGACTAAAGGAAGAGAGAAATGGAGAGATGAAGGGGGGAGGAGGGAAGCAGAGAGAAAGGGAAACAAAGCAAGAATGAAAAGAGACAAAGATAAAGACATATCAGCTAATTGGTAAAAATTCTTGATTCCTGACTTACCAGCATGGTATCAGGAATCTGTATTCCCCTGACTGTTTGATTTTTGCCTGAGTGTACTTACGTGTGCCCTGTTGAGACGTCAGGCTCTGCTACTCAGCATACGTGGCGCAATAAAAGATATTTGGCGTGAAGTCGATGAATTTTCAAACTAGTTCAAGAGTAATTGAAAATGGAATTCTGAGAAAAGCTAACGTGTATCCTTATCTCCACATAAACACATCAATACTCATTTTAAGCCTGCCAGCTATCTATCTGCTAGGAAACACTCAATACCGCTCCTTGTACACTGAGCAGATCATTGAGTTTTCTCTCAAAAACTAATAGTACAATCATTTGCAACAAGAAATTCTTCTTTGTCTGATGAAATAGTAGCATCGCTGAGCTGGTGCCTTATATATCAGGAGACACGGAGTTCAGTCTATGAATTTCATACAAAGAGGAGCTCAGGCTCAAGGCCATAATATCACAGATTCCTAAAGCTGCCAGGGACCTTGGAGATCACTCAGTCAACACCCATTATTTTGTAGGTAAAACAGTGAGCTCTTAAAAGTCATGTTAATATCCAAGTGGCCTGTTACTTTTTATTTTCAAAATGGACTGTTCTCATTTTTCTTAACAAGCCAGACTCCACAATTCCAGAAAGAAAGGAAAGGAAGGAAAAAAACAGCATGTCTCTAGTTCTAGCCTGATTGCTTTTGGTGTTTTGTTTTGTTTGTTTTAATCATAAATATGTTGACACATTCTGAATTTAGAGTATGCTGCTTCCTATGATTCTGGTCCTAGTCAGAGCAAAGATTAACGATTTGGGAGGGAAAATATTCCAATTCTGCTCCAAATAGCTAAGACCATCTCACCACAAAGAAGCAGTTAGAAGGCTATCTAAGCATCCATTACCTCATTTATTTTTATTTTTTATTTTTTATTTTTTTTTTATTGAGGGTAAAAATCAAATTTTTCACAATACATACCAATATTTGTAAAATGATATACAAATACATATGCATATATGTGCATTTGTTTACATAAATGTTATTTGTTATTCATTATCTCATTTAATCCTTCAGCAATCCAATGAGAATGGGCTTATTTTCCTATTTCACAGATGAGAAAACTGAGCCTTAGAGTTAAATGATTTTCTCAGAAACCACCAACAAATGAGTGGTCAATCTGGGAATTTAAACTTGCAAGAAACAAACAGATCCCTGAAGGAATTGGGTGGCATAAAAATCAAGCACAAGGTACTGACGTTTTCCATAGGAAAAAAAAAG
>JAQZBX010012507.1:5478-41207 GCA_029593785.1 Cabassous unicinctus
TTTTTTTTTTTTTTTTTTTTAATAGGTGATCTTTTCAAATCTAGAATTTTTTTGCGTATTTCTTGGTGCCCATAAGGTGGTTAGTCTATTCGTCCAGGCAGAAGTAACTTCTGTGGTTAGGGCGCCAGCAGCGCCATGCTGGACTTCCTTTGAGTTAAGCAAGCACAGCCCAAGACACCACTTGAAAGGCTGGGAGCACCGGCAAGCCGAAGGAAGCCCGTTTTTTGTCTGTCAGCTTGGATGATCATAGCGCAGACTGCTAAAGATGCAGCCATTTATGGAGGACAGAAACTGAGAGGGGGAAGAGAATCCCAAAGGTAGGAGTTCCTCTTTTACTTGCTCTGCTTAAAAGTTTCACGGAACTTGCAAGGACTGCGGTAGTATGAAGTTTTGCAGAGAGCAAACTTGAGAGGATAGATTTTGCCGTTTCTCTGAAGGTCGGTACTGTTTAGTTTCTGAGCACATGGGTAAGTGCTGATTTTGATTGCATGTTCACGTTTGAACTACTAATCCTTTGGAAAAATCAAGGACATAGTCCACTTGTCAGATAAAGCACTGATAATGTAATATATTTTTGATATGGAATTTACCTTCTGTAGGAAAAATCATTTTTTATATCAGGCTGCAGGGGGAAATGGTTTCTTTAGTTGTGCTTTCTTTTGCTTGAATTTGTTATTTCAAAGAATTTCTCTTCGAATAAAAGCTTATCTATTAAGTCTGAGAGCTTTTACTTGTCTCGTGCTTTATGAACCTTTAAAGAAATCTGCACAATAATCATCCCTTTTTAAATTACATTATAAGCTGATTTATAAGAAAGTATGGAAATGTGAGAAGTAACAAGAGTTGAATGGTCATCTGTTGAATATTAAGTTCTTGTTTCACACAAGCATACACATGTCGGAATTTTGCAATCTGCCTGGAGAAACTTAATGAGGTACATTTTGTTGAGATTCTCTTATTCCCCAAAGAAGTCTCCAAAGAAAGCAAGTAATAAAGAATTACTGAAATGCTAATCTCCACCAGGACGTATGAATGGTGTTCAGTGATATCCATTCAGTTGCTAAGTGTGCCCCTAAAGGGAGTAGGTATTTTAAATGTGAAGGTGGTCTTTCATATTAAATGGAGTCGCATTTAAAAGAAATGAATAATAATGTGGCAGGCTGCCACTTAGTTAAATCTGCTTGCCTTGAAATAAATAAGATTTATTATAGTGTTAAGTGCAAACTATGCTACCATGTTTCATTTTTACCATCTTTTTTTTTTTTAATCTTAAGAGTAATTAGTCTGTCATAAATTATTACCATCATAAGGGAAAAAGAGTTGAAGTCATTTATAGGAAAATACTACATTTTTCTACCTCTGAGTTCCCACAGTTGTGAGCTTCTGAATTTTCTACACCTTCATTTCTGTACAGTTTAAAATATGTGACGCCCCAGCCCCAAACCCCATTGCTCGTTGCAGGAGGGTTTGATTGATGGACTGCATTAAGGTCTCACTCTTTCTGATGTGCACCATGGCATGTTAAAGGCTACGTACTGGAAGAATATGCAATCAGAGAGGCGGACTCCAGTCTACCCAGTTGCTTCCCACACAGGAGGTGCCAATGGAGTTAAACATCTGCTGTGCCCACCTTGAGGGACAGCCTCAGTCCTCCTCACTGCGGCCCCCCACCCCCACCCCGTACAGTTTTACTTAGACTCACTGTAGGTAAGTTTCATGCATCCAATCAGAATAGCCGTCCCTCCCCGCCCTTTGAGCCAATCCCAGCCCCACACCATCTGGCTTTCAAAATGCAGATCGGGGTTGTAATGGCCCGGCATTACCAATTTCATGGACAGCCCCCTCCATATGCTATTTCTGTTTGTGACTCACCTAGCAGCTGTACAAAGGACCAATCCCAAATCCGCAGCAGCTTCCCAGCTGCAGTTCCTCTCAGTCATTCTGGAGCTAAGGGGCAGGGTTTGAGATTGGCAGTGTAGAGGGTGGGAATTGGGGTGGATTGCAGCTTGGTGCTCGGGCTCAGGGTATAAACTCCATCTGTGCTTTCTCACTGCCGGGCAGATAGCCCTCCACCTCTACCCTCTCAACATTTCACCGTTTATCCTCATCCCTTCTGTAGGCTCTCTCTCTCCTTGATACTCAAAAACACTACGAGAAAGAACAGGAGTCGTAATAGAAACAGCATGACCAGAGTAACCAGTTTTGAGCATCCCTGATACTCAAAAATACCACTACAAAAAATAATACAAACAATAATGACTGGTTTTTGTTCCCTTCTCCCATAAAAAGGCAATATTATTATTATTGGTTATACAATATTCAGAAAATATGCAAATACAAGACATTGAACTCACCCATAATTTCACCACCCCGAGATAATCCTGTTTACATTTTAAATATATATACTTTTTCTTTAAATTGGTATCACTGTCTACCTTAATTTTGTAACCTCTTTTTTTTCTTAATATATCCTGAAACATTCCTTAAGGTGATTTTATTTCATGGCTGCGCAGAATTCTGTCAGTGGCTATATTTTAATTTATTGGGTCAGATTTCTCAGTTGGATTGTGTCCTTTATTTTTTGTTGGAAACAAGGCTGTTATATTATTCATGTGCAAAAATACTTTTGCCTGTTTCCTTAAGGTAACTTTTCAGAAATTGTATTTATGAAATCAGTATGACCTTTGTGATGACTTCCATATATACCTATATACATAATCAAATTGCCCTCCATTAAGGCTAACAACAAACAAGGGGAAATATTTGCACTCAATTTAACATATTTATAGCTTTAATATATAAAGAGCCCTTACAAATCAATAAGAAATGTTTCAGTAGAAAAATGAGTTTAATACATAAGAAATTTTCAAAAGGTGAAATACCAATGGAAACTAAACCTAAAATATGTTCAAACTCGCTAGTATAATCAAAGAAACTTAAAATAGGGAGGTAATTCTGTCAGTGAGGACTGAACAAGGCTTTTTGTCCTGTGTGGGTCTGTGAATATTTGGGGGAAAAAACCGCCCTTAATGTGCACTGCTGCTGCGAGTTTAAATTGTTGCAATCTTTCTGGACAGGCTCATCCCGTTCTCTTGATGCAACTTTTTTCTTGCCTCCTCTAGGACCGTCTTCTATCAGTTTCTCTCTCTTTCTCATGCTGTCAGGAGTTCCTTCTCCCCAGATTCCATTTTCTCGCCCACCTCTCTTTTTAGTGAAAACAAATAAATACCCGCTGGAAAGGGAAACGGAGGGGAGTCGGGAGTGAATTCAGACTGGACGGGGCTCCCCTCCCCCGCTTAAACAGGCTCCTCTTCGCTGCTAAACTTTTCTAAAAAGAGTTCAGGACCATTTTCTGGTTTCTAAAGCTGCCCTGGCGACCCCTCTGCGGAGAGCTTCCAGGTGCAGCTCGCTTTCCCCCACCCCCGGCACGTGACCCCGCTCCCCACCCCTCCTTCCCGGCGCCCGCCTCCCCCACCCCTCGACCCAGGCCCCCTCTGGGCGGCGACTGGTGCGTCTGGAAGGAGGCATGGCCGCAGGCTCGGCCCGCACCGCCCCTCCTCCAGAGCAGCAGCCCCCTTCTCGCCGCTACTCAGGTGGGTACTCGCCTCTGCCCGGCCGACTTTCAGCCCCAAACGCTCGGCTGCGCTCTGGCCTCGGGGTTCGGGTTCTCTGCGCGTCTCCTTCGCGTGTCCAGCGCTGCACGCTGGAATGTGCTCGGCATTAGACTTTCACGTCCTTTCCCTTCCGCCTCGGCCGACTCTCCAATCCGGGACGCCTGCTTAGCGCTTTTCTTATTGAAGGTATCATGTTAAGGCGCCGCTGGCATTGGGGCTGGGCTGCTCGTTGTGTGGGGCTGTTCGTGTGCATTGCAGCAGCCCTGGCCTCTACCCATTAGATGGTAGCAGCCCTCCCCGCTTAAGTGGGACAACCAGAGCATTGCCAAACAGTCCCTCCTGGGTTAAGGTGCCAGTGCTGATTATTTCCTGCTTTTTATTCTTTTTTTTCCCTCCTTTCAGTAAAAATGGTATCGATGTTCAATTTAATTACTATTGAAGCATTTGTTATCTCTCTTACCCTTGTGTTTATTACTGTTTAACATATGGTGAAAATAGAAAAATGCTTATCGTTTAACGTTTCCCAGATGTATTGAGTCATTCCGTTAAACATATATTGTTTTGTTTCATAGTAAGCAGTGCTAGAGATTTAAAATGAGGCCGGGGGGGCGGGGTGCCCTGCACAATTGTGTAGTCACTCTGTGCTCTCCACTTTCTCAGATGAATGGCTGTCCTAGTTTCAGCCACTCCGAAAGGATAAAATAGCCCATTTAAAGTGTGCCAGATGCTTCATTTGTCAGTATTTCACTTTTAAAAGGGCACAGTGTTTAGCTTTGGAAATATACCGTGATCCACTCAAACTTTGCCTTTACGAAATGAAAGAAAAATAGCCCCATTAAAAATATTGTAGCAGCTTTTTTCCTACCTTCCTGTCCACATTTGTTTATAATGGTTAAAATTTCACCAGCCAACAGATGTTTTAGATACTATTTCATGAATCTTTTTAAAGAAGCTTCTTTAGAGAAGGAAGAAAATGAAGTAAGAATATGCACAAGACATTTGGATAACTGAGATTTCAGGTTTTTGAGCTGATAGACAAAGGACAAGGGTTTGAATATGAAATGTTTTAGATATACGTTGATATTTGTTTTCTTATGGGACAGTTTAAATATTACAGTACATAATTAGTGGACTATAACAAGCTTTTGCTAAGCAAAAAACTTTTTTTCTAATCCTACAGGATTATTAGAGCCAAATGCAAAGCATCCTTAATATTTGTTAATTATGGTCTGAAGAATTGGAGAAGAAAAATTAGACTGGCTTTTTGCATTTGATATTGACTGCAATGTTGGCCTATGCGTTTGATTCATTCGCTGCATTTCACCAATTGAAGCATGGGCTGTTCAGTTTCTATTAGACTGTAGGCAAGCACAGATGCAGCTCCTAGAAGCGTTTTAACGGGACATATCTTGGAAATTAGGGAAATGAGATTCTTGGAGGGGCCCTGCAGGGAGATAGAAAGGCAGGTTAGGCCTGGTCATGACATCATTTTGATTCAGATTTCCAATAATAGCATGTTACTCAGGGCCAGGTATTAAAAAAAGGGACCAAAAGGGACCCAGTACTGCATAGCTCCGTGTAACTGTCCACAAGATCATCTGGTAGACCCATCAGTGCTTGTAACCCTGTTGCACCAGCACATGGGCCACTTCTACTCAGGAGCAGGAGCTCCTGCTGCAACTATGTTCCAGGCATTTCCTGGTTTGCACAAACTTGGGAGCTTTGCCAGCATTGACATCGTTAAAGCTTTCCTGTCTCATGCTCAATTAAAAAAAAATTAACCACAATACAATTGCTGCTTGTTCTCCATTACTCACCTTGCCTGCTCCCACCACTCCCAGCCTCCTTGTTCCAACATGTTGGTATATAAAGTATTGAAATGCTGGAGTTTGGGACTATGAGAAGGACCTTAAGCAACTGGCCTGGGTGCGTGGGCTTTTGTTCTTTGTTCCCATCGTTTGAACACCCATGAGGTCCCACACTAGAAAGCAGAAGGCACTCTATTGGGTGCTTTGGGGACCATAAAGAGGATGAGACCGGCCTGCTTGCCAAGGATGGAGGAGGGGTGTAGGAAGTGCTGATCTATAGGTATAAGGGGTTAGAGACTCTTAGGCTGAATATTTACTATATTGAGGGCTCGGATGTAAGAATCTAGGGAGGGAGAAGACGCTCCCAGTGGCCCCTGACTGACTGGCCTTAGCTCCTAGGTCGTGATGCCGGGACTTTGATGCGGGAGACTCCAGACACAGCCCCTGGAGGATTTTTCAGGGTTCACCAGCGTGTCATCGTAGTGTTTCTAAGCGCTATTTACCACAGTGGCCTGGCGCTACGGTTCTGTCGCCTAAACCACAGGATTGAAGCTCTTTAATTCTGCATTTATCCTGACAAGCTTAGTAACTCCATAGCAATCCCTGGGCCTCTTTCCTTTATATTCTGGAGTCAGTGGCATGAAGCTTTCACAATCCTCAAGCAGCGAGTTGATTTCTTTGCTGTTTGCCCAGCGGACAAGGCAACCTGTCCCTTAAACAATATGTGGTTCACAGGGTGATAGACCACGTTGCTCAGAATCTCCAAGTGTATCTGGATCAAAATGGCCATGTATGATGATGGACCAAGCAGAAGTTTTAGAGGCAAACATTGTGCCACCTGTCACCAACCACGTGTCCCTGGGCTTTGTTTAAACACTCTAAGGATCAGTTTTCTCACCGATGAAGTGAGGACAGAAGTCCTCCATTCTTAGGGTGGTTTCAAGGAATAACTGCAGTGGCATCTGTAAAACTCCTAGCCCGGGGTGTGACTCACAGGGGCTGTTGGTGGTCATCAGGTAGCTAATACATGATACTTAGCCGCTTCCTCCTCCTCACGGTTCTGGAAGGAGGCAAGATACGAGTTAGAAATCTGTGCGATCGCATGGCTGTCCCAGCAGAAAGGTGTTCTTTCCTCTCATGGCTTGTAACTTGAATTTATTCAACCTTTACTGAACTCAGAAAATTCTTAAACAGAGTTTATGCCGAATATGCATTTATTTGGCGGTAGATACAAGGCAAGATAAATTCATGGAACCTGAAAACTATTCTTTAAGTTCAAAGATGGGGCGGTGGTGATGAATGTGAAGTGAATTGGATCCCTAAAGGAAGTGGATGGAATATGTTATTCTGAGGATGGGTGAGGAGAGAATGTTTCATTGTCATACATTCAGTCTTCTGTTTCCTGCGTTCTTCTTGGATTTCGGATCATGTACCTTCTCTTTTTTATTATCCCCTTTTAAAAACATTTTTGGCCTAGTCAATGGAATAGTTTTCAACATAAAACTCTTTTTCTTTTGTACTAATTCTCAGGCACCAATGCCTTAACTCAGAACGCCAGATTTGCAGATCAAGCCAGGTGGTTTATCACACAAAGGACCTTTGGCCATATTGGGGGTTGGGAGGCAGTTTGAGTCACACAACTGATCTCAGGCTGGTTGCAGAAGCCGTGGCCCAGGAGCCTTCACGGCTCGGCACCCACCACCCACTGAGCCGAGAGTAGAAAAATGAATAGAGTTCGGCTAAGAACCCAAGGCTGGGAATAACCTGGCCTCTGAGTGTTGCCTGACCTCCTGTTTCCTAGCAACTCAGAACTGCTTGGTGGAATATTCTGTGGTCATTCTCATTTATACTTAACAGATATTGGCTGTGATCTAAGGCTGGCTAATTTCCCATTATGACTTGCAGACAACAACTTTAATACATGAATAAGCAGGAAAAAGGAGCCTTAGGAAGCTGAGCTCACCGTGTTAACACCCCCTTCCCAGGCCTGCATTTTGTTTCTGGGAAGTAGAACTTATCAAGGGTGACCAATAAGTTACCATTTATTTCAGGTAACACTTTTCAAGTAAAAATTCCCCATTGGATTCTTTCTGATAGCCCAGTACATATTCATAAATATTTATAACTAGATCTTCATCATCAAAGAAATAACTCTTTTCTTAGATTTTTTTTTTTTTTTTTTTAAACAAATGCAGTGTGGTTGCATTATCTCCGCTTCTTCCTGTATCTATGGATATGTTGAGTGGGGTGATTTCTCAAACCCCTTCCAGCTCTAAACTAACATGAATCTGATGAATGCGTGTTCTTCCTAATATTTAACCTCTGTTTGACTGGGTTTGAGGCTCCCAATTTTTCTGAGTTGCTATTTTTACACTTTTTGATAGTTCAGACTCTTCATACCTAATTTTTTTAAAATAAAATTTTATTGAAGTGTGTCATTCATACATGAACATACATAAACAGTAAGTATATAGTAAAAGTTGTGCATTTACAAAACAAACATGCATATCATCATACAGGACTCCCATATATCAACCCACCATCACCACCTTGCATTGTTGTGAAACTTCTGTTACAAGCTATGAAAGAGCATCGTCAAAATATTACTACTAACTATAGCTCATACCTTACATTTGGTGTATTTTTCCCCCAACCCACCCAATTATTAACACCCTATATTAGTATTATACATTTGTTACAGTTCATGAGAGAACATTCTCATATTTGTCCTTTTAACCACAGTCCATCTTCCACAGCTGGATTCCCTGTGTTATACAGTCCCATGCCAACAACTTATTCTTTATCATCATCATCATATCCATCATCTTTTAGTATCAAGGTGCATTACTGGCATCCTACCCAAGAATCTGCTGTTGGTGGAGGTACAATAATCTTGATTCTCACTGACCCTCATCAGCTAGCATGAGTAAAATGCTCGTGGAAGCGTGGCACAGGTCAAGGTCCATCTAGCCACATTGGAAAGTGCATGTACATTTATAAACTGTTCAAAATACATTACTGCTACCCTAGCTGTGATCTCTGCTTTTAGTTTTTTCTTTATAAGAGAGAAATTGTGAGCTTACAAAACAATCGTGCATAATGTGTGGAATTCCCATACAACACCCCTCCACCAGCACCTTACATTGTTGTGGAACATTTGTTACAGATTACGAAAGAGCATCATCAGACTATTACCACTAACCATGGTCGGACCTAATTGGGTGGTTATTTATCTCCGTCAACCATTGTTTTCCTCTGTGTCCTAACTTTACAAAAATTTTAAAAACAGTGTGGTGAGTGATCTCCGTCTTCCAGAAGATCGGAAGTTTTTTGTTTCTCAACCTCAAACACCTTACAGCAAGGAACCATGTATTTTTTCCTGATTATTTTCTCAGCACCCATTAATGCAGCCTATGGAAATATTAACTGTGGCTAAGCATCACACATTCCAGCTTGACGGATTTTGCTGGCTTTGGGCTTTGAAGAGTTTCTTCTCTCTCTCTGGCTACTGGGTACATGCACCTCTCATTTCATTCCTCATGCCCTGCTTTGCCCTTCTCTAAGCTCAGCATCCTCACTGCATTGATGTGACAGTGGTGATTGTGTGAGTGACCCAGTAAGGTCCAGTGCTGTTTTTGCATTTTAATGACTGATTTGGGCCTACTTGCCAACATCTACAGAGACAGCTGCCCTCCTAATTTGTATTTCTCAGCATGATTTTTCAGAGCAAATCTGAATAAAGGCGACTGCAACCTGTTCAATATGGTGGGCACAGAAGTAGAAATAAAACAGTGATGAATCCAGCGAGGTGGAGGTTTAGTGTAGCAAGATAAAAAGACTTAATTAGGTTCATTAGATAAAATGGCAACAGATTATATATTCGAGAAGGAGACTGCTCTGTGGGGATTTGCAGATGAGATTTATGCTAAGGGTTGGCCTTCTATTTGTTTTTAACAGGGCTTTTTGTGTGATTTAGAACAGATCTTCAGTGTGTTTGTCTCTTTGTTTTTCTCTGAGATTCTCTCATTTAACAGATTTTTATTGACTCTCAGGGTTGGTTTGTCTACATCTTGAATTACTGAACTATTAACTTTAAATTTACATGGCCTACTCAAACTTTAAAATGTGACCCTCTGACCCTCTGTCTCATCCTTCCATCGTTTTCACCATCTCACTCTGATGGAACTAGCTCCTTTCCATTGCACAGACCTCCCAGTCCCTTAGTTTGAAATTGCATTGTTTCTTTGCTTCATGTGGAGTCCTTGGTGAGCCTTAATTTAAACAAAACAAAAACTGGAGCATAGTTTACCTAAAAACAGGTGCCCAAATCATAGTGTATAGCTTTGAATGATCACAGAGTGAACACACAGATACGACGACTTCCCAGGTCAAGAAGAGTCGTTTTGTCAGGAACTTGCGTCCTCTGTAAATTCCCGTGCCTTGCTGATCCCTGCTCTCTCCTGACTGCCAGTCTTGTCTTGGACACTGCCCATGCCTGCCCTCCCTCCTGTTAAGAGAAACTTTATTTGCAATAGCCTCATATTGGAAACAATCAGAAGTCCTCCAGTTGATGAGTGGTGAAGCAAACTGGTATGTTCATACAATGGATTACTACTCAGCAGTAAAAGGAAAAAACTATTGATATTGCTGAGAATATCCAAAAATGCACTTTGTTCTATCCGCTTCCCATTGTACCAGCCTCTGAGGAGCCCTCTCTGCTCTTCCCACACTCTCCCTCAGTGTCTTCCCTCACTCCTAAACCTCATCTCAACCTTCCCACTCCATCCCGTCACCTCCAGTGCAGTTTACCAGAAGGACTGAGAACACGCATCATTAGCCAACTCAACCTCCCTCCTCTACAGCGCCCCATTTCTGTCTGTCTGCCGCCCGTTGTCGGGTCCCCACTGCATCTAGAGTGCTAAGACCCTAAACTTCCCCCGTCCCAAGCTGCTTGGGCATTTGGCTGCTTTAGAAGAGGCCCAGCCTAGTGATTCTCACCCCTGAGACAGGGATCCTGAGGCCACGTGTTCCATCTTTACTCTGATTTCTCTGCCTGGATTTGAACCTGACCACCGCTTGCTGCTTTCCAGCTAGCTTTGGCATAATATACCAGCTCACATCTGCCACTGCTGATCTCTGCTCCATACTTAATTTGGCCTTTGAATACTTTTGAGGCTCACAATGTTGACCATAGTTTTAAGCTATACACTAACCTTACAGTATCTCCATGTATAGTGATTATTTTTGATAGACTATTTTTTTTTTTAGGACACTTGTAGATTTACAGAGAAATTACACAAAGTACAGAATTCTCCCTGGGATCAAAGCCCCTTCCCCACTGGTGTTCCCTCCTTCCCTGGAGGAATTATTCCCTTCCTCCCTGAGACTTCTTTGATCTACTAAAAGATTGTAAGGGATGTCACACACACTTGTTATCTCATAAGTCTCCCTCTGGGCAGATTCCTACTCCTCAGCGGTAGACCCAGAATAAAGCCAGCAGTGACCCATGCAGTTAATGCATATAATTATCAGAATTATTGCATTGATGCGAAGCATTTGTTTAGAGGCTCCACAATGTCAGGATTTTGCAGTAAAGCCACTGAGATGCTCTTGGCCCTTCCTTCAAGGTTGCAAAGTGGCTGCCAAAGCTGCAGCCATCACATCCTCACAGAACTTCCTCATTTGACTTTTTTTTTTTTAGTACTTGCTATTCCTTAGGTTGCATCACTGAACTAAACAAAAAAAGATCCTTGTCCTCATGGTACAGAGATTCATCCCTAAGAGGAATTGAGAGGGAGTGCAGGGTTGGGCTAAAAAGGACTCCTGGTAAAGACTTTTCCTTCCTAATAAAAGGGGAGAGGCCGCTCAGTATCCTTTGCCTTGCATCTCATGGTGTTGGCTTCTCTGGTTGCTTCTAGGGCCAGGGCTGGGTCCTATGGCTGAGCCTCGCTCTGCAGGAAACAATGAAAGTGACTCTCTGGCAAAGGTGAATGAGGGGGTAGCAGGGCTGGCTAGGACTTAGCCTGATGTATCCCAGGACCGCTGCCCTGGATGGAGTTGGAGTTCCCTTAACGAGCGGTTGATGGGCCCTGCTGGAGAATAACACTTTTGATGAGGAGTGGAGGGAATGAAAATGGAAAAATGTTTGGATTTTATTTTGTGTACAGTTTGGAGAACTTTTAACAGGAATGTGATATCAGATTCTTTGCATGGACATTTTACTCTTTTACAGTTTGCAGGAGGGATTTAAATAAATAAAACTTCCTTACCCAGTTAGTGTGACTTCATGTTATACAATAAAAAATACAAAAAAATACATGAAGCCTGGTACTTTATGCAAAATTAATGGATAATATTGTAATAACAGTAGATTTATTTGCACACCGGTCTCAAGCAATTTCTTATAAGCATCAATCAGAATTGACTTTGACACTTTCTAGGATGGTGCTTCTCAAACTGTATATGATGAAAGAGCCGTTCTTTTTTTTAATTGCCAATTCATGGCAGACTGGTAATTTTGGGGGAAAAAAACAACAGTAAAGTGATGTGGCCAGTCAGCGCTGCTAAAAACAGTCTCTAAGTGCTCAGGTCTTTAGGAACTGGCACTTATCACAGGCCACCGGGAGTGTCATGGCTCTGGTTTTCCTACAAAGAGAACAAGCGCAGATTCAGGAAACAGTTCCTCATGCAGTGTGGGTCCACGTTAGCTCCTCCATGGACACCATGGAATTATATTCCTGCCCACTTGCCTTAACAGAGTTCATGAGTGACTTAATTAAGCTAATGTGAGAAGCCTTGTTAAACTGTAACCCATGCTTTGTTTCAGGTCCCATTATTTGCTCTTTCACTTTTAAACCATAGCTTTCCGTTCAGTACCGAGCAAGCCCCAGCTCCCCTTTGAGCTTCCCTTTTGGCAAGACCACACTGCTCTTTTTTTTATCTTCCCACCCATATGACAGGACATGTGCCATGGTAAAACCCCAGGTACCCAGGCCCCAAGAGGGGAAGAAGAGTGCAGGCATGAAGCCTGGAGCTTTTCGCAGCTCCCCTGAGAATTCAGCGCCCAGAGGCGGGCAGGGGGCAGGAGCCTGCGTCCGTTCCTGTGCACAGGCCGGGAGAGAGGGAAACCCCACCGTGGGCAGTGTTCCAGGTGCTTGGCCATCCAGAGGGGAAGCCAGTCAGCAGCCGGTGCGAGGATGGGTGTTAAAGGCAGGAAACCGGAAAGGAGAGCGAATGGAAGAAAGAAGCTGTTAAGGAGGGCAGGGCTGGAGTCCTGTAACTCAGAGAAACGGGACCAGACGTTAAATACGTGTGATGTTTCAGGCCCTCTGCGGGTGTTGGAAACAAGTCTGCAACGCGGGCACAGTGTTAGCCAAGATTCAAGTGCGTGAATGTCCCCTGGACATGATTAAAGGATAAGGGCCTGTACTGAGCACTGGGCAGTGTTAGACCGATCCTTTCCAAGCATCTACTTGGCAGTTTGGGGGGAAAAGATCAGCATGTATGTGCACCCATTTCAGTCTCTTCAATCTAGTTTTATTACAGGTTTCCCAAATGGCACTCTTTTTCATTGTTTAGGTGCCAAAAATGCTGTGTTTCAAGGATTTGGTGGTGGTTTTTTGTTTTAATATAGTGTCCTAGAAAACTTCTGGGATGTCTTTGGAAACTCATTTAAATATAAACTTATTAGGAAAAATGAAATTAATATATTCTGTTTGAGAATTACTGCCTTGATCTTTAAAGACATTTCGTACATTATTTGAAGTTAATGGAAATGTTTCATATCTCAGTTGTTCTGTCATTAGCCTCATGAATATCTATTAATGGGATCTCTTCAGTTTTGCGCTATTTGCATGAGTGTTTTTTTTTATCTTTGAATAATAATGTTTTTGGTGAGAAGTTATGTATTTCATTTTAGTCTCTAAATACATAAACCTTGTTTTAAAATAGTCTGACAGTTCATTTATATAAGACATGCTCCAGATGTCAGACAAATAGAATTAACATTTTAAGCCATATTGTTCTTTCACCGGGTCCTTAAAGCAGAGGCCCAACCTAATTTCTTAGAGCAGTGCTGCCCAATAGGAATATAATGTGAGCCACAAGTATAATTTAAAATCTTCTAGCAGCCACATTTGAACGTACAAAAAGGAACAAGTGAAGGTCGTTTTAGTGCTATATGTTACTTCAGGTCATTATATCCAAAATGTTATAATTTCAACATGTAATTTATA
Source organism: Cabassous unicinctus (assembly GCA_029593785.1). Classification (NCBI taxonomy): domain Eukaryota; kingdom Metazoa; phylum Chordata; class Mammalia; order Cingulata; family Chlamyphoridae; genus Cabassous; species Cabassous unicinctus. The sequence continues at coordinate 19,135 of JAQZBX010012507.1, forward strand.
TAAAAATTATTGAGATGTCTTATGTTATTATGTAGACTGAGCCTTTATAGTCTGGTGGGTAATTACATTTACACCTTTAATTTGAACTATGTGGGTATAGGTTTCTTTGCCTGGCTTTGCTTCTCTAATTTGCAAACCATTTTCTGTAAATGGCAAGTGTTTTAGTTGGCTTAAGCTGCCTATGCAAGAGCAGAAATGGGTTGGCTTTTCCTTTCTCCAGTGTTAGAAACATACAGAAATGAGCACAGGCTGGTTAAATGACATGGCTGTGGTCTCCTTGATAATGAAGAAAATGAAGGGGAAAAAAAGTTTAATCATAAATCTCGTAAAACTAAATCCCATATTCTTTTTTTTACCTTTAACATTGATATAGTACCTTCTTTGTCTTTGCTACAGAAAATTACAATATTTCTGTTAACTATAGTCTGTAAATTATATTAGTTGTATTTTTACCATGTATCACCATATTCTTAACACCTTGTAATAGAAGAACATTCATGTATTTATATTATTAACCACAATCCTCATCCACCACAAAAATCACTATATTATGCAGTCCCTAGATTATCCTCTAGCTGCCTTTCAATTAACATTAACCTCCCTAGACTACCCCTTTCAGCCACAATCGCGTTCATAAATCAGCAGTGTTTGTTACACTTAGAATGTGCTACCAAAAACTCTGTCCATTTCTACATATTTACAATTGACCTTATTAAACATTCTACATGCATTCAGTATCACCTCCCCCTTCTCAACCCACATTCTGTCTTCTACTAACTTATACTTTATAGTTGAACTCCATAAGTTTACTCATCATATTTAGTTTATATCATTGAGACCATGCAATAGTTGTCCCTTTGTGTCCTGTTTCACTCAACATAATATCTTCAAGGCTCATCCATGCTTTCATGTGCATCCCCAGTTCATTTCTTCTTATAGCTGAATAGTAGTATTCCATTGTAGGTATATACCACATTTTGTTTATCCATTCATCAGTTAATGGGCACTTGGGTTGTTTCCATCTTTTAGCAGATGTGCACAATGACACTATGAGCATGGATGTGCAAACATCTGTATCATGTCCTATGTCCTTGCTTTCAGTTCTTCTGGATATATTACCAGCAGCAGGATTATGGGATCATATAGCAGTTGGATATTTAGCTTCCTGAGGAACTCCAAACTGTCTTCCACAGAGACTGCACCATTTTGCGTTCCCACCACCCGTGAAGGAGTGTTCCTATTTCTCCACATCCTCTCCAGCACTAGAGTCTTCTGTCGTCGTTTTTTAAATAATGCCCATTCTATGAAGCGTGAAACGATAGCTCATTGTAGTTTTGATCTGCATTTCCCTAATAGTGATGTTGAGCATCTTTTCATGTGCTTTTTAGCCATTTGTATTTCCTCATTGGAAAAATGTCTTTTCAAGTATTTTGCCCATTTTTAAACTGGGTTGCTTTTCTTTTTGTCATTGAGTTGTATGATCTCTGTATATAACATGAAATCAAACCCTTATTGGATCTATAGTTTCTGAAAATTTTCTCCCATTGAGTAGGCTGCCTTTTCACCTTCTTAACAAAGTCATTTGAAGCACAAAAGCATTTAATTTTGAGGAGGTCCCATTTACCTATTTTTCCTTTCATTGCTCGAGCTTTGGGTGTAAGGTTCAAGAAACCCCCACCTACCACAAGATCTTAAAGATGTTTCCCTACATTTTCTTTTTTTTTTTTTTTAAAGGTTTATTTTATTTTATTTATCCCCCCCTTGCTGCTTGTGCAGCCGCGTCCATTCGCTGCGTGCGTGTCTTCTCTGTGTCCGCTCATCTCCCCCTTGTTGTGAGGTCTTGCCGCATCAGCCCATGGCGCCGCGCGAGCCGGCCTGCCCTCACAAGGAGGTGCCGGGAAGCGAACCCGGGGCCTCTCATACGGTAAACGGGGGCTCTATCCACTGAGCCACACCCGCTTCCCACCTACATTTTCTTCTAGGAGTTTTATGGTTCCAGCTTTTATGTTTAGGCCTTGATCCATTTTGAGTTAATTTTTTGTATAAGGTGTGAGACAGAAGTCCTCTTTTTTTTCTTTCGGATATGGATATCCAGTTTTCCCAGCACCATTTTTTGAGTAGACTGTTCTGACCCAGCTGGGTGAGTTTGACAGCCTTGGCAAAAATCTCTTGACCACAGACGTGAGGGTCTATTTCCGAACTTTCAATTCTATTCCATTGGTCAATCTGTCTGTCTTTATACGAGTACCATGCTCTTTATACCAGTGTAGCTTAATAACATGCCTTAAAGTCAGGAAGTGAGTCCTCCTGCTTCGTTCCTCTTTTTTAATATATTTTTGCCTATTTGGGGCCCCTTACCCTCCCAGATAAATTTGATAGTTGGCTTTTCCAATTCTACAAAAAAGGCTGTTGGAATTTGTATTGGGATTGCATTAAATCTGTACATCAGTTTAGTTAGAATTGATATCTTAATGATTTTTAGTCTTCCAATCCATAAACCTGGAATGTCTTTCTATTTATTTAGGTCTTCCTTCATTTCTTTTAGCAATGTTTTGTACTTTTCTGAATACAGTTCCTTCATGTCCTTGGTTAAGTGTTTTCCTAAATATTTGATTCCGTCACTGTTGTAAATGGAATTTTTTTTCTGACTTCCTCCTTAATTTGTTCATGAGAAGTGTGTAGAAATGCTGTTGATTTTTGTATATTGGTCTTGTATTCCATCTACTTGCTGAACTCGCCTATTAGTTCTAGTAGTTTTATTATGGATTTCTTGGGATTTTCTAGGTATAGGATCATATCAGTGAATAGCAAAAGTTTTACTTCTTCCTTTCCAATTTGGGTACCCTTTTTTTTTTTTTCTCTTTTTGCCTTAATTGCTCTAACTAGAACTTCTAGCACAATATTGAATAACAGTAGAGACAGTGGGATCTCAGTGGGAAAGCTTTCAGTCTTTCACCATTGAGTATAATGTGAGCTGCAGGTTTTTCATATATGCCCTTTATCATATTGAGAAAGTTTCCTCCTATTTCTATCTTTTGGTATGTTTTTTATCAAGAAAGGATGCTGTATTTTGTCAAATGCCTTTTCTGCATCAATTGAGAAGATCATGTGAATTTTCTTCCTCAATTTATTAATGGTTGGCTTTTATGAAGGGAATTTATTAGCATAAAAGCTTACTGTTCCAAGGCTGTGAAAATGTCCAAATGAAGGCATCATCAGAGATGCTGTCTCGCCGAATTGCAGCTGAGGGCGATCAGGTGCATGGCAGCATCGTGTAAAATGCTTTCTCCCGGAGCTTAGCTGGGGCCATCAGGCACAGGGCAGGGCATAATGGCAGCCCGCTCCTCGCTCCCCTCCCCGCCGCCCGTGTCTTCCCTGGGCCTGTCTCTCAGCTCCAGCTGCTCCGTGGGCCTAGCCTCTAGGGCCTCTGTCCGGCCTCTCTGCTCTGCTGATCCAGCCTCCAGCTCTCTCCTTCTGTCTCTGTGTCTGTGGCCCTTTTACTCCAACAAGAGGACCAAGACCCACCCTCAGTGAGGGGGGTCACATCTTAAGCTAAGATCCTACTTGACGAAAGATCCTGTTCACAACGGTTCCACACCCACAGGAATGGATTAGCTTCAAGAACATACTTTCCTGGGGCCCATGAAAGACTCAACCCAGCACAGCAAGATAATAAGTACCTTAGGCTTTGCCCTTGTAGCATGTGGACGTGGGTAGGACATAGTAAGTATTTACAGAAACAGGTGATGAGCGATGCTCAGCTTCATGAGCCAATAGTGAAATGAAAGTCAAAACTACAGTGAGATGCCATTTCCCACTCACTAGAGTGGCTCTTATTCAAAACAAAACAAAACAAAAAACTGGAAGATAAGTGCTGGTGAGCTTGTGGAGAAATAAGAACCCTTGTGCATTGTTGATGGGAATGTAAAATTGTACAGCCACTGGGGAAATCATTTTGATGGTTCCTCAGAAAGTTAAGTATAGAATTACCATATGATCCAGCAATCCCACTTCTAGGAATATACCCAAAAGAATTGAAAGCAGGGACCCAAACAGATATTTGTAACCAGTGTTCATAGCAGCATTATTCACAATTGCCAAAAAGTGGAAGCAACCCAAGTTTCCGTCAAAAGATAAGTGGATAAACACAATGTGGTATATACATACGATGGAATATTATTCAGCCGTAGAAAGGAATGATGTTCTGGTACATGTGACAACATGGATAAACCCTGAAGACATCATGTTGAGTGAAATAAGCCAGACACAAAAAGACAAATGTTGTATGATTTCACTACTATATAATAACCAGAACATGCAAATTAATAGAGATGGAAAGTAGATTACAGGTTACCAGGACGGCGAGATGGGGAATGGAGAGTTAATGCATAGTGGGTGTAGAGTTTCTGCTTAGGGTTATGGAAGTTTTGGTGATGGTTGGTGGTGATAGTGGCACAACATCATGAACGTAATTAATACCGGTGAATTGTACACTTGAAAGTGGTAACAATGGGAAATTTTTATGTTTTATGTATGTTACCACAATAAAAATTTTAAAAAACAAAACACCAAAAACAGGTGCAAGGTCGTATTTGTGGTTTCCAACTGATGCCCTAACTTAAACTGTTTCGTCTCATTTGGGTTTCATTCCTGAGAAGCTGATTTCTCTTGGCTTCAGATCTGCTCCCAATATGGCTATTGTGATGATTTTCACTCAGAAATGCCCAGGGAAAATGAAGTAGGAAATAAACTCCATTGTTAAATAATGAGTCCTTTTGCACTGCAGGAAGCCCTCCCCTCCCGAGCCTGCACCTCGCAGGAAGAGCAGCGGAGCTAGTAGATCCCAGTGCTCGCGGGGGCTGTTTGACTTCCTGGGTTTGAATCCTGGCTCTGTTACTCATTAGCTTTGTGACCCCCAATCAGAGTTGTTAAAATTAAATGTTACACTTCTAAAGTAGGCACAGCACCTGGCACATGGCAAGTCCTCGGTCCATGTTAGCCTTCGTTATTACTCCTGCTGCTGTTACTACTACTAGACTACCGCTAATACTGCTAGTACTACTAGTTTAATATCGCCATGACCACCACCATCACAGAGACTCAAAGGCACACCAATCCCTGAGCCAAAACAGAAGCCGTTCAACCCCGTCAGCCACCCGCCCACTCCCGTGGCATCCCTGTGGGCTTTGAAAGAAATGGACTTTTAGGATTGAACCTGTTGTGGGTCGAGGGGCTCCTGCAATGTGGGGGAGCTTTGGCGGAATCGGCATGGGTTCTAACTTTAGGAGACCTGGGTTCCTGTTCTGCTGAGAGCTATGTGCGGGGACTCAGAGCTCTTACATTTTGGGGGTCCATTTCATGCAAACACTAATAGCTGCCCTGCCCACCTCAGGGGCGGTAGAGATGAACAAATGGTAGGGTGCATGTAAAGTACTTTGGAAGTTGGCAAATGCTACACAAATATTAGCTAGTAGCATTTTCTGAATGGTTGCCTTTCTTTGCCTTAATTGTATCATCATGGGTGGAGTTACTTAACCTCTCTCAGCCTCAGTTTCCTCATCTTTAAAATGAAGATAACGATAGCACCTGCCTCATGGGGTGGTTGTAAGGAGTGAGTGAGATTTCTACAGGTCAGAGGCTTAGTCTAGTCATAGAAATATAGTCCCTGTTCTGTGGCTAGGGAGCTGCTATTTTTATTCTAAATTTTCAGTTAAATAGAGCATTTTATCATGCTCCATCCCTTCAGATTTCTATCTATCCTTTGTACTAGAAATATCATTAAATGCCCTCGTTCGATGGTGTGTCAGTTAATGCGAGCTGCTGGGCCATCTATAGGTGCTGACAGAACCCTCGCTGAGATTCTCTTAGGTAAGAAGGGCAAAGCATCGAGTGTGTTTTTATTTGCATTTTTAAAAACAACGTGTATGTTTGCCTGTATGCACACGTGAGCACGCACACACGTGGACTATCTTTATATGTGCATAGGATTTGCCTGAAAGGACACGTAGGAAACTGGTTAGAGAGCCAGGGGATATATTCTTGTGTATAGTCATTAAAATATTTATGCTTTTTAAAAATTCTTTCCTTGCAATATTCTTTCAATTAACAACAAAATAGTTGGGGAAAAGAGACTACCTTTGTCTCCCAGTTTCTTTTGCTTCTGTCCTGATGAAACTGTACTTGAAAGTTACTTCAGTAACTTTAGCTGATAGCTAAATGCTTTCAGTTGAAGCATTTGCCATAGAAACACATTCCAGTATGTCATAAAAGCAACTGAAAAATAATTGCACACTGAGCTGTGTTTTTGTCACATTCTTATAGAAACAGATTTTGAGGACTGGCAGCCTTTGAGGCACTGTTGAGCCCACATCGGGCCCCTGAGTTTTAGAACCCTCACTTTTTTTTTTTTAAAGAGAAGTCATGAGTTTGCAAAGCAATCATTTTTTAGTATGAAGGCCATATCTCTGCAGCACATAATTTCTTTCTGCTGCTGTTTTCATGAAGTTCAGTCAAATCTAGTTGGAAGGAAATTAATTTCATTCATTTTCCTCTAAAATTAGCAATCTCAAAGTCTGTAGCAGAGGGCTGCTTTTATGAGTAATGCTGAGAGAGAGTCGAGGTGTGGCTTAGGTAGCTCAGCATCCCCAACGTTTACTGCCCTTTCCTAAAATTAAACTGCAAGTTAGATTCAGCTGGTCACAGGACATACCTCAGGAACACAAATGCCTGAGAACCAGTAAATATTAAAGTTAGTAAAACTGATTATGTGACCTTTCCCTCCTTACCTAAACCATACAAACACCTGCTTCGTTGATCAAATTCAAAGCATGGAATTCAAAGCATTCTGTAGTAGTCACGCGCAGCCCCGCCTGCCTCAGTAAGCATCTTTAGACGGATGTACCTTTAATCTTGAGCAGAGTGCTACATTCTTTAGAGTTAGGCTTATGCCTCACTTGCAGTATGAAAAGACCCGCCAACATCTCGGTAGGCATAAACTGCTGTCTGTCCTCCCGCCGCCGAGGATGAGGACCCCACAAAAGCCCCCTGAGTGAACGCTCACTTAACTCACCAAGCTGTACTTGTCCGAGTCATTGGTCTGACGGATCCTTCTCAGTTTGGCAGGAAGCTGTCACTTTATACAGCTCCTCGCTATTCTCGGGATAGGGTATTGGTGTTTTGATGTTTCAAATATTTGGTTTGAAATAATGTTCAACATGCATATATTTTTGTCTGTATTTGGTTACAGTTCCTATTCATTTATAGATAGAACTTTTACCTCGTGGGAGTATTATTTCCATTTTATACAATGGGAAATAATCTTTATTTCATTCTGGTAAATTAAGAAAACTGTCCTCCCAAGATTATATACGTCAGATAAAATTGTTGATGCCACAGCAAGGATGAATCAGGAAAGTTTTTCTCTTATCCGTCTCCCTGGCTAGTTAAAACATGAGTTGATGAGAATAAATTCAGCACATGAAAATAATTTGTGAAGCTGGCTTTAAAAGTAATTATTATTAATAGACTTTAATTTTTAGAACAATTTTTGATTTATGAAAAACTTGAGCAGATAGTACATAAAGTTCCTACCCTACACACACACTCACATTTCCCCCTATTATTAACAGATTAATATGATACAATTGTTAAAATTAATGAACTGGGGAGCAGATGTGGCTCAAATGGTTGGGCGTCCGTCTCCCATATGGAGGGACCTGGGTTCGATCCCCAGGACCTCCCGGTAAAATAAAGAAAAATATAGAAGGCGTGCGAGTACACCGTCAGGCCTCGCACGTGGCCGAGCCCCCAGGCCCCACGTGCAGGTGTGCCGCCAGGCCCTGCCTCCAGGCCCCATGCGTGGGTGCACCGCACTCAGCAAGATGATGACCTAACAGGAGAGTGACACAAGGGAGAGCCAAGACGAGACGCACCGGAAAACCAGGAATTGAGGTGGCGCAGGCAGTAGGACGCCTCTCTCTCACATTGGAGGTTCTGAGGATCGAATCCCAGTGAAGACAGGAGGAGAAGGATGAGAAAAGAGGGCAGGAAACAGACACAGAGAGTTGTCCAACGAGTGGACACAGAAACAGCAAAAACGGGGCGGGGGGGTGCTAAAAATGGATAAAAAAAAGTAAATAAATCTTTAAAAAATGAAGATGAGCAGACACAAACGAGCAGACAGACGCAGGAGCCACGGGGGGGAGGGAGTTGATGAACCAATATTCATGCAATATTATTTTTAAGGACCATAGTTTACTCCAATTTCCTTAGTTTTTATCTAAAGGTCTTTTATGTTCCAGGATCCCACCCAGGAGACTACATTGCATTTAGGCTCCTCTTGGCTGTGACAGTTTCTCAGGCGCTCCTTGGTTTTGATGACCTTGAGAGTATTGAGGAGTACTTGTCAGCTGTATTGTAGGATGCTCCTCTAAGAGACTTGTGTGATGTTTTTCTCATCATTAGACGAAGGTTATTTATGGTTTGGGGAAGGAAGATCACAGAACTGCCCTGCTCATCACATCGTATCACGGGTACTTGCTAGCAACATGACCTGACGGCTGTTGATGTTGACCTTGATCACCTGGCTGAGGTCGTGCTTTTCAGGTGTCTCCACTGTGGAGGTCTCTTCTCCCCTTCTTTCACTCTGTGCTCCTCGGAAGGAAGTCACTACGTGCAGCCCACATTCAACGAGCAGGGAGTTAGGCTTCCCCTCCTTTAAGGTGGAGTGTGTACATAATTTATTGGAATTTATTGGGAGAATTGTCTCTTCTCCCCCATTTATTTATTTAGTCAATCACTTATTTGTATCAGTATGGACTCATGGATGTTTATTTTATACCTGTGGATCTTAGCCATTCTAATGGCTGTGTCGTGATTATCTCATTGTTTTAATTTGCAGTTCCCTAATGACCAGTTATGTAGAACATCATTCAATATGCTTACTTCCTATCTGTGTGTTCTTTGGTGAGGTGCCTATTCAGATCGTTTGCCCATTTTTTTATTTGGCTTCTCTGCTTGTTTCTCATTGACTTTGAGTTCTTTGTGTATATGCTCGTTACAAGTCCCTTATCAGATACATGATTTACAACTATTTTTTTCCAAGGCTGTGATTTTCTTTTGGTTCTCTTAGCATTAACTGTCTTTCTCAGAGCAGCCTTAAATTTTAATTAAGCCCAACTTATCAATTTTTTTCTTTCATGGACTGTGCTTTTGATGTTGTATCTAAAACTTCGTTGCCAAACACCACACCAGGTCACCTATATTTTCTCCTGTATTATCTTCTCGAAGTTTTATAGTGTTGTTTTTTACATTTAGGTCTTTGATCCATTTGGAATTAATTTGGTGGAAAGTTTAGATTTTTTTTTTTTTTTTTTTTTGGCATATGACATCCAGTTGTTCCTGCACCATTTGTTGAAAAGCCTGTCCTTTCTCCGTTCAATTGCTTTTGCTCCTTTGTCAAAAATCAATTGGTTATATTTGCATGGTTCAGCTTACTTTTTTAAACAGAGGGAACAAAACCCACCACATTCTCATTTCTTAAAGATCTGTAATAGAGGCAAAAACTATTTAAACAAATACTTTAGAAACAATTGTAAGCTAAACCACAGTTTTATTAATATAAAATGTGTGTGTATTTGATGAGCCAGGTACGATACCAGGCAATTTAGGGAATAGGGAAATAAAGTTCCTCCTTCTCCCGATCATCTAATGGGTAGTTCACAGGGATAAAGCTAATGGATCTCCAGAACTGTGACCAAAGAGAGAAGCATAGCGAGGGTCACTTCACAAGGCGAGTACAGCGTGTCCCCAGAACCCAGGGGATGCGTTAGGAATGATTTACTGGAGGAGAGAGACGCTTGAAGAGAATAGCTTCCCCCAGCTGAAGACAGGAAGTGAGCGTTTTCATCAGGAGACAACCGGAGTTACCTGTAATGTGATGAAAAGGTAGCTTTGTGTAGGTGCGCATTGACCGGGAACGTAGACTGGAGCCGTGTTGTGGGGACTTGGATGTGAGAAGCCTTTGCCTAAATTTGGTGTATGACGAAGTTCACGAACAGGGCTGTGATGTGACCAAAGCTAGGCCTTGGGAAGATTTAATGTAAGGGAATTTTTCCTTTCACATTAAGTAATCGAAGCTTGAACAGATCTGAGGTAACCACGACAGCTTCCAGCTTTCACACGGTCCGGGTTCGCTTGCTCTGGGTGACCACTGCACTGGGTCTCGGGAGGGTGTGGTTTGAAGGCTGTCCTTGGGGAGGGAGACATTTCCATACCCCAGCATCTGACCTCCAGGACTGACCCACAGCTCCACTTTTGCAAGTCCTGTAACTGAGTTGCTTCCTGTTCCTCACGGGTGTGTGTGGGGCGGTGGGGGGGTAGCCGTCTCTAGGGGAAATTAGTTCCTGCCTCTTTTCTTAAAATGGGAAAATTAGCAAGTGGCAACAACAGTGTAAAACGTTTCACTGCTCAGGAGTGAAATGACTGATGTAAGTACAAAGAACCTTTGTCGCTAGTTTCATTGGTTTTTGTTTACAGCCTGTTCAAGGTCAGGAAAATTATATTGCTGCTGTAGTAACTGTGCTTTTGGAAGTTGTTCAAAGCGCGATAAACTGCGTGTCCGATGATATTTGTTAACAACCTTGGAGAGTCTGGTGTAGCAAGGACTCTTGGCCAGTCTTGATCATTAATTAGTCAAGAGGCGGGAACGGTCCCGTCCTAAGACCTTCTGGGTCCACAAGCGCCTGGGAATGATATTTTTATTACTGTAAAATAGCTAACTTTTGGGAAGCGGGTGTGGCTCAATCGATAGAGCTCCCGTTTACCATATGGGAGGCCCCCGGGTTCGCTTCCTGGGGCCTCCTTGTGGGGGCAGGCCGGCCCGCGTGGCACGGTGGGCTGAAGCAGCAGGACCTCACAGCAAGGGGGAGATAAGCAGACACGGAGAAGACACACAGCGAATGGACACAGCAAGCACAAGCAGCAAGGAGGGGATAAATAAATAAATAAATCTTAAAAAAAAAAAAAAAAATTGCTTACTTTTAGTAAGCTCTTACGGAATCTTTAACTTAAAGTTGAAAAGGAGTTGTCGAAATTTGAAATGGCCAGATCATGCAGAACAATTCCAATGCCTTAAAAATGCCCTATGTTCCATCTGTTCTATTTTTCCCTCCCTGTCCCCTCGGGACCTGTGGTAACCACTGTTTGAATTTTTGTCAAGGTAAGGTTTGTTTGTGTTTATGTTCACTCGGGTAGAGGTATATCCTGTAATGGTAACGCAAATACAAAGATAAACCTAATAGATTAAATTCTCTCTGTAAGGCTGTCTGTGGGACCCCTCCCCACCCCCACAGTATTTATCTATCAAAATGAAGACTCATCTTCTGCTTCTTTTTCCTAAATAATCCCTTTGTTTCATGTATCTTAGGACACGAGAGGCAAGTCCTCTGTAATAGGGACTATGTCATGGGTCCTATATGTATCTAAATAAAGTTGAAAATATTTCACATAAATAGGTCAGGATCCTTTGAAGAACAGATATGAGGAAAAGTAGACTCCTTTGGTTAGTCTTAGAAAATGACACCACTTCCTCTGGGAAGCAGTCAGTGTGGGGTTTGTGTGTTTGTGGGTATGTGTCTACAGCTGCTGCTTTGCACAGGTAGGCCCTGCTGAAGTCGTGCCAAGCTCCCGGGGTTGCTTTCCCCCTGTCCTGAGCATCTTCCAGAGAGCCAGCCAAGGACCTGCCGCCATTTTACACTACAGGCAGGTTGGAGCCCAGGAGAGCCCGCAGTTGTCAGGGCAAAGCGGGGACTGCTGCTGGGGCGCCCCTGCAAAAGGCATTTAATAAATATTTTTGATTGATTAAAATGGTAAGTAGTGTTTACTTTTGTGTAACCTTCCAGACATTGTGCTCAAATAAAATGGTAAATTTTTGGACTTTGAAGTAGCTCCAAACAAGGACGGAAAGCATCCGTTCTCGAAATAATTTATAACCCGTGTTTGGAAGCACTGGATGAGTTGTCAAGTTGTATTTGGGTTGTGTTAGTAAAGCAAAACCGGACATCATTAAATGTACTGTCTCTCACAGGTGCGTCCATGGATACAGTTGAAGCTTTCCCAGTGACTTGGGTGCCTCTGCTCGCTGTTGTATATTATATCTGCTCTAATGTGGGTCCTTGGCCCCTGTACCCAAGGGAGAGAGAAGAGAGGGAAGCAGAGTTAAAAATTACAAGTGGGTCAAAGAATATTTGCATTCTCTGTCAGTTATCTGAAGTGCAAAGCAAATTAAGGATTTTATCAGCTTTTGATTAATTGCGTTGATGGAAGTGATCAGAGTTGGATTTGCTGACTTTGCTTTTTGATTTTCCAAAATATTTCCTTTGTTAACTAGTTATTTCCATAGTATTGCAACTGAACTTGCAGTGTAGTAAACCAATTCTTTATCTACATTGCCCTGGCCCTTAGAATTGTAATTTTCAAAACTTAGGTATATTTAAACCAAGTCACCACTGGACAGTCTCTGCCCAGATTCCATCTTAATCTTTTCCCTAAAAAAGTTTTCCATTCATTCCTTTGAGAATTATATCCTATGAAAATATGACCCCAGTTTTATAACATGTCATTAAAAAAAACCAATTTGATGTGTACACATTTGATTCACACATAAATTTTCAGGAATGCCAAGAAGTTGTTTGATTTAAGAAAATATTAAACTGGTTTGGATAAGTCATTTAGCCTTGCTGACACCCAGAGTCCTCATCCGTAAAATGAAATAATACTATTTGTCTAACTCACCCCATCGGGGTTTCTGTTACAGTGCCATATGAATTGAAGGAATGCATTGACACCTCACACACATAACAAAATAGTGTGTGGTTCCTGCAAGGTTTTTAACGAGGGATTTGAAGTTCTTTGCAGATCTTTGAGAATAAAATCATAGAATTCTCTTTATTTTTTATTTATTTATTTATTTATTTTAAGATTTATTTATTTATTTATCCCCCCCTTGCTGCTTGTGTCCGCTGTGTCCATCTGCTGTGTGTGTTTTTTCTGTGTCTGCTTATCTTCCCCTTGCTGCGAGGTCTTGCTGCATCAGCCCACTGCGCCGCGCGGGCCGGCCTGCCCTCACAAGGAGGCCCCGGGAAGCGAACCTGGAACCTCCCATATGGTAAACGGGAGCTCTTCTTTTAAAAAATTATTAATGTTTTTACTATGTTAGTTTATCTTAGACTTGAGAAGTATTTGCTTCTCATGCTCTTAAAAAAATTGAGACATTATTGATTAACATCTGTGAAAAGCCATTTAAAAATTAAGACAAAATAAAACACCTAGTTTATGATAGTTGTTGTAGAGAATTAAATTTACCTTTGGGCTTCCTGCCAGCCAAGGCAAAAAGGAGACTACAACTCATATTTTACTCTTTTTTGTTTTCTTCTTGTGTTGATTTTTAGTTTATTTTATTGCCTTAATTCCCCCTTTGGCACAAGGGGTTATATAGTTGTCAATTTACAGTCAAATAAAGCATGTCATTTCTTCTAGAGAATCTTTTTCTCCCCTTCCAACCAAATTCTTAAAAAAAAAAAAATATTGGTTTCATAGATCCATGTTAAGTTATTTCAGGTGATGCCAGCTTGAAAGAAGCAGCAGTTATGTGTCATACCTGCCCTTTTACCTGGCTTACCCTCCCCTATCAGTAGAGTGACAAGTATTACAATATTGATCCTCTTAGGAGATGCCAAGGTGCAGAGCATCTCCTAGGAGGAATAGTGGTAGTGCTGGAATGCTCCATCATTACCTGGCGTGGTTTCTTGCAGATACAGGTAACTAGTGCCTGTGACTTTCAGAGAGAACAAGAAACAGCTTCTCCCTAAAGCCCTGGCTGGCTGAGGCCAATCCCAAGGGGCAGCTGTGTGGCAGGCTGGCTTCCCTGTCCTGCCTGCTCTTGGGCCCAGGGTCCTTGGTTGGTTTTGGGGAGCGTCTCAATGCTGAAAAGCATTAGAAGAATTCTGAGGGTCCATGGATGATAAACCCCACTTCACTGTTTTCTTAATTAAGTAAGGACAGCATGAATGTCCACTTACCATAGGCAGATGGCTATGCCCAAGTCAGACGTGTTCGTGTCCTTATGCAATATTTATGAAATTACTGGAGGCTGGGACATTTAGGGTAATCAGAGTCATTAAAACTTAAATGCATCTATTTTTGCCTTTTCATTGTAAAGCACCTCCCCTTGGCTTTCTGTCCCTGTTTGTCAGTGCCTGTGTTGCCCTTTATTTAGATTTTAGTTTTTAAGTGTAGAGTGCCAGGCTTCCTCTTAATTGTTATCCTGTTATTAATTACTTGTTTTATGTAGGCATTCTGCAATCTTGTTTTTCCAAATTAGAGGGGGAGAAAAAGTTTTCCTAATTATTTTGTAGGATTAAATCACTTGAAGGCGTATGTTGAAATTAAATTTATTTAGTCTTATCTCCCAGCTTTCTCTTTTATCCTTCCTTGCCCATTTTAAATGCCTGTGGGTCAGTCTGGCATTTAAAATACCTCTAGCAGCTTCTCTCCCAGTCTCCTGGCTTCTCCCTCCCCCTTTTACCCTTTTCCAGGCAGGGCCACCGGTAAGTCTTCATTCTGGATCTGATTTTTTTTTTTTTACCTTAAATATCTTCCTTCAAACTTATCTAATCATAAGTAAAATTTTCATATTGTATCTTATTAATTCCTTCAGTTTAATTTTTTCTTTTGTTTTTCTTAGCTTTGTCTTCCTCCCAACACCCATTATTTTGCCCTTAGACTCAGTAACAAACTAGTATGCGTCCTCCCACGTGCCTCTCCATATACACACCTAGATGTACACACACATACATAAATAGGACATTTGGGGGTGTCGTTGATTATCGTATTAAAATTAGATTGTGAGATCTATACTTTTATGATACTGCTTTTCTCACGGAAAGGCCACAGAATCGGCTGCTGTGTCTTTAATTTGTTCTTTTTTAGAAAATGGCTCTATAGTATTTTCTGATGTGGGTGATATCAGTAGCTGCTTGCTCATGTTTTCAGTGGCCACCAGGGCAGCCCCACAGCCCAGGCCTGACCACGTTCATTTCCGGCTCCGAACCTCCAGCGGCTCCTTCCCATGAATGCGGTGACCACCAAAAGCCGAGCGCAGGGGCCCTCCCTGCCCAAGCCCTCTCCTGTCCCAGAGGAGCTGATGCTCTTGCCTTTCCCTGAGTGCGCCACGTTCTTTTGTCCCCTCTTTGCTTTTGCAAGGTTTGTTTTCTCTGCGAGGTGCGCCCCTTCCCCTCCAGTGTCGAATGGTAGTTGTAAGAGCGCAAGGTTCAAATCCCTGCGCCCGCCGTCAGCTGTAACCTCTTTGGGCGTCATACGCAGCGGGGAGGTCTTGCGCTTTAGAGAGGGGGTCCTCTCCGCGCCTGCCAGGCGCTCAGTGAGCTCTCAGTAAGTGGTGGCGTAAATTGTAAACTGGGCACCGTCCCTACCTCGCGTTCCTTGAGGAGCCCATTTAATCTCACCTCTGCTTCAGGGCGTCCCTGGTTCCACATCCTCAGTAGTTTTCTCTCTCCTGCCTTCCCAAGGGACTTAATTCTCATCTCTAAGACGGTTTCATGTTGGGCTTCCTTCCACGTAAGTAGTGATATTTCATGTGCCTTCACCGAATTCCAGCCTCCTGGGAAACAAAATCCAGACCCCGGGTCGTTTCGTTCTGTTTTGTTTTATCATCCCTGAGCAGAATCACAAAACCTGGCACATAATAGGTGATTAATAAATAGTAAGTGCAGGGATACCAGACGCTGGTGTCTGTAAGTGCCCTGGCTTATGGCTTTTCCTTCCACAACCCAACCTATTTGTCATCATGAAAACTTCGCTGTTAGCTCACTGCAGGAAATCTTTGTGGGAGTGGAATCAGGTTCTGGAAAGCTGGTTACCGGTTCGGGCTGAAGTGCCTTAGCGAAGTTTTGAAAGGCAAAATGCCTTTAAGTTGTTACTTGTCCAGTCGCCAGCTGTGTTCATCTCTGAACATTAAATTCACCAGAAAAGGAAGTTTGAAACTGAAAAGAAAACCACCCATCGAAATATAAGTTTTGGCCCCGTGTGATTGCAGCGCGGGTTGCCCGGGGCGACAATCAACCTATAGATCCCCCTTGCCCCTGGTTAAATTACTGTGAAGGGGCAGAAATCTAATCTCGACGGCTCCCTCCCCTGCCAGAGCTGTATCAAATCCTGCAACCACACCACACTAATTAGCCCGAGAATGGAAGGGGTTGTCATGGTGACCGAGCACTTTTTAAAGCACCGGAATGGTGTTCATTATTGTTGGGTGTCTTTAGCTGTGGGGAAAAGGTCAGTGTGGCAGTTGTTTTCCATATGAATTTTGGCCTGGGAGCCAAGAAGGTGGAATGTCCCTAAGGGAGACTGGAAGATGGTGAGTGTTGCTGAACTTTTTTGGGGTGGGGAGTTTGTTTTAGAACAGTCTTTTAGAATGTTTTAATAACTCTAGTGCCAAACTGAGAAATGGTACCGACTTTGTTTAGAGAGAGTAGAAGAAAAATCAGCAAGGAAAAAGTATGGACCAGGAGCAGTGAAAGCTTGAGAAATATTTAGAGGGTGTTTTAAAATTAAAATCTTTGAGCATCAAATGAGTAACTATTTAATTAGAAGGTTTTTCTGATTATAAATGGAGTAAAGTTAAATAAGCCTTATACTTTATTCAGTGTTCGTTCTATCTTAGGTCTATACTAGTCTTTGTAGGTTGCAAACAGTCAGATTATATTCCCAAATAAATATAACAGAAGCATTTTAATCAAATACCTTCAGAACGTTTGCTCCCCTCCCCCTGCATACCTTTTTATTTTTAATAAAATTAAGATGTGGAGTAAGAGTAATCAAAGGTAATTTTTTCCATGCTTTTATTATTTTCTTACTTTCCTAAGGGTATTTAAAATAATTAAGAATAAAAACCAGCGTGCCACATTTCTTTGGACGTGTGCCTTAAATGGTTGGGCATATTTAGTTAAAATATTGCAGAATAAAGACAATCTGACCACAGTGTTTGTAGAAGAAACTAAATGTGAGATAAGTCAGCCCACTGGAGATGATGTTAAAACTAGTCAATCGAAAGCTGTAAGGGAAATTTGCAGAGCATTCTTGAAATTTATTTTTGCCGTTTTTGAAAGGGTGAAGAATAACATAGCTTAAAGCCGGGTTTTGTATTAATGGCTCTGATTGCATTCGTAAGGGTCAAGAATTAAGCCACATTCCACTTTTTGCACTTCGTATTTACTTACATCTGTTTTTCAGTTACTTCATTCACAGCTGTGGACGATAACGAAATACAAATTAAATGAAAAGGAATAATAGGTGGTTGGATTAAAAAAAAAAAATCACCGTCCAAATAGCTGAAGTGGTAAATGGCCTACTTTTTCTGCCTCTCTCTGGAAAACTATTGTGTTAGCACTGCCAGTTTGTTTGGCCACTGAGCACAGGAGAGAGAATCCATTTCACAACGTTAAGCCTTGGTTTGGTTTTCTCTGTATTTAAGTAGGTTAACATTTTAATTTGTGTGTTCTTGGGCTCACTTTTTTCAGTGATAATAGTGTTGAGCACTCAATAGATAGGGTGCTTGGCTAGAGATTCAGCAATTTTAAATTCTTTTTAAATTCTGTCTCTTTTCTCTATTGGCTAGCTGTGTGTGTGTGTGTGTGTGTGTGTGTGTGTGTGTGCGCGTGCGTGTCCACATCTGCCCCCCACTGGAGCACTGTATTTTTTTTAGCTAAAATGATGTCTTTAATTGAAAGTTTTAAAAAGTATGGTATCTGCATGACACTTTAGATTCTTTGAGGAAACTAGATTTTAACATGGTATTAAGTTTATGATATAGGTGAGACAACCAGAAATCTGAATGCTGATTAATATGAAGGAATTATCGGTATTTTAAAGGTATGATAATGGTGTGTTCTGGTTATATTAGGAATGATGCATACTGGAATATTTCCAGGTGACATGATATGACGCCTGGGGCTTGCTTCAAAAACTGCAGGAGTGGGGAGGGAGCAGGCCCACGGAGGGGCACGATGGGCATGGGTGATGCTTGTTGAAGCCTGGTGATGGGTACACGGGGGTTCCGTTTTGGTGTTAGCTCACAATTCTCGTGTATGTGTGTACGTAAAGCACTGGTGGAGGTAGCTTTTGTTAACTTTACCTTCTCACTTTTTCGTATGTTTTAGATGCCAGACCAGTTTGATCAGGCCGTTGTCCTGAACCAGCTGCGGTACTCTGGGATGCTGGAGACAGTGAGGATTCGAAAAGCTGGGTATGCAGTCCGAAGACCCTTTCAGGATTTTTACAAAAGGTAAGAGGGAGCTAAATGTGTCCTTGTTCTTATCTAAGGGACTTAGAAAACAAGGGCTCTTAGCAAAAGGTGACACCATGCATCCTTATGTTGCAGGTATAGAGTGCTGATGAGGAATTTGACTCTGCCCGAGGACGTCAGAGGCAAGTGCACAGTCCTGTTGCAGCTCTATGATGCCTCCAACAGCGAGTGGCAGCTGGGGAAGACGAAGGTAACACGATGGGAGAAGAGCAGCCACCACCTCCCCCCACCTGGGAGATGGTGAAATGACGCCCCACGAGGGTTAATGTTTGATGGCACTGCTGCTCAATTGTTTTTTAACATGGGGAGCATACTTATGTTATCCTGCCCACCATAATCTTTTGTCTTCCAAACGGTTGATATTTTATTTGAAGTCCTCACCTTTCAAATTCCATAGTTTGCCAAAACCTAGTCCAGAAGGCAGAGTGAAGTGCATTCTTTGAACTTACTGGTCATATACCTCTGCTCTTAAAGAATGTTTATCTCGTGAAGGATTTAAGATGTAAACCTTGAATGGGGTGGATATGGCAAGCTGAGGTATTGTATTAGCCGGCTATTGCTGTGTAACAAATTAGCACACACTTAGAATCTTTAAACAACACACGCTTATTATGTCACGGTTTCCATGGATCAGAAGTCCGGGCACAGCTTGGCTGCCATCAAGACATTAGCCAGGCTACATCACTTTCTGGAGTTGAGGGTCCTCTTCCAAGCTCACGTGGTTTGCAAATTCTGCTCCTTGTGGTTGGAGGACTGAGGTCCCCATTTTCTTGCTGGCTGCCCTCCAGGAGCTGCTCTCAGCTCATAGTACCCTCTGCAATCACTGATCCCTCACACCACGGCAGTAGAGAACTGCTCATTCCATGGTGGGGTCACGATTACATTATGTAACATTATGTGACCTTGCATCACCTCTGCCATAATCTCTTGGCTAGAAGCAAGTCTCAGCTCCCACCCACACTCCAGGGTATAACGCACTGGGTGCCCACCACAGGTACATTGTCCCCACTTATTTGGCCAACTCCCCCTTGAGGTCTTGGCCTAAACATAGGCTTGAAAGGAAACCTTTTTCACCCTAGTCTCACCCCCAAAACTGTAACCTCCCCTCTTATGTGGACCCACAGCACCCTGTTCTTAGCCATATCATAGCACTTGCCGTACCCAAGAAAAATCTGAGACTTGGTAAGAGTGGGGGATACAGAGAAAGAAAGACAGAATTTACTATGTTGCTGAAAGATAAGACATCCGTGTACAACTGATTAAATGAATCATGCGGTATAATCTCCTTGAAGAGGACACAGCTTCTCTAGGAAAAAGATCACCATTCAAGGAAATGGTCAGGACAGTATTCCAGAAAAGGAAACCTTTAAAGAGGAGTTGGTGAAAAGTTGGAAGTAGAAGTAGGACGGAAGCCTTTTAGTCCCCCAGAGACATTAGGAAGTGAGTAGAAATGGTAAAGCATTTAAATTGGTGTCCTCTAAAAGGCTTTGACCTTGACCAACATCTGATACTAATTGTACCACCAGCATGTGTTTGGGTCAGCACTGCCGCCCAGAGGTCTTTGCATTTAAAGCCGTGAACCTCTAATGAACATCTTGATCTTCAGGTACAGAAATTCAGTTGTATTTAACATGACAGAAGACGTGAGCAGTGTTGCAGTCAGTGTGTACTGAATTCAGATTCAGCGTAACACCAAGTCTGAATTGGCTCACATATATAAAACATTAAATCCTTGCAAGGCAGTGACCCCTATAGCACCATGAAGTATTCTCAGAACTGGCAGGTATCTCCGTGGAACAGCCTCTGGGGGGGGGTTCTGATGTGTTTCCCCACTAGGAAGTGGAGTTTAGGGAGCCAGGGCTGAGCCTTGCCTGCCTTTCCTCCCCTAGTTTCAGCTTTCCCTTCGCCTCCAGACTCCCACTCAAGTTTTCTTTGGCACTTTTCACTTTTCTGACCTCGCATTGCCAGACCTTTTTGTTAGTTCTGTGGCAAGAAAGCCTGCGCAGGGGTATTTTCATACAGAGAGCATCATACAGTAATCCATAGAGTCTTAAGCTACTTAAGGTAAGGATGGGGGAAAGTCACATAAGATAGTTCATAGTGGACGTTGAGTAAAATCAAGCAGAGAAGATGCTGGAGGGCAGAGGAACTCTGACCGCAGTGGGCAAGCCCGTGCTTTCCTGACCTGCTTGCTCATGCCTGCTGCTGGCAGCGCCTCCGTTCGCAGTAGCTGGGGCCTGCTGACCCCATCCTGGACCACGGCCTGGTAACGTGGCGGTGTGATGCAGCGACGTACCACGGGGCTGCGAGAACTGGAGTGGTTTCTGTGTCCCTACGTCCATAAATCCAGGCGGATGTTCTTAGTGAGGTGGGGTCAGGCAGCTAAAAGCATCGTGCTCCGTTTGCCCTTCACGTTAGTGAGAATCAACATAAAGGTGTAGAAATTAGAAGGGTAATTTCATGGGCAGAGCCAAAGAGTTATCTTTTTCATGGGCGTAAAACTAAAGCAGATTTTTCTCCGGTTCTGATTCTAACCACAACATTCTTTAGATTTCTGGTAAGAGATGAGGCATTTACTCCATACAGATTTCCATTTGTTCACTTAATAAATTTGTCACTTGTCTAATTATGTCACCAATGCCACTCTTTGTCAGCAATAACATTCTTCTCCCGATTTGACATTACTTTTTTTTTTTTAAGATTTATTTTTATTTATTTATCCCGCCCTTACTGCTTGTGCTCTCTGTGTGCATTTACTTTGCATTTTTCTGTGTCTGCTTGTCTCCCTTTGTTGGGTCATCTTGCTGTACCAGCTCACCGCGCTGTGCAGACCATCTTGCCTTCACCAGGAGGCCCCAGGAATCGAACCCGGGGCCTCCCATATGGTAAACAGGAGCCCAACCAATTGAGCCACAGCCACTTTCCAACATTATTACTTTTACTTTACCACTCAGCGGAAGAAAACCAGTAGAGTAAGAGCCTTAATGCCAAAAAAATAATCTCAGAGAAGTTTAAATACTGTATGTAATGAACTAAGCATTGAGAAACTTAATAGCAGTTTGCTTGTTGAATCTAATAATTTAAAAAAAAAAAAAGAGGCTTTCCTTTTTTTAAAGAACTTTTTCTTTTGAAATCATTTCAAACTTATAGGATAGTTACAAAAAGAATACAAAATCCAATCAGAGAACTCCAAGATACCCAGATCTTAACATTTTGCCACATTTGCTGTGTTTTTTTGTCTGTCTCTTCATCCATCTATTTATCTATGAATTTCCTAAACATTTGAGAGTAGGTTGTATACATTGTGCTGAGGGCTTTTAGGTCTTTGATTTCATCTTCCTAGTAATAATTTTTTATTGTATTTTACAAATGCTGTGAGGAGAACTGCTTTTAGTTCATGTTCTTATAAATACAGAGAGATTCATGGTTCCAAAAACATTTTAGCATTTTCAAACCAAGCAAACTTTATACCTATAGCTTGTGTATCCTTTATGTTAGGAAAAAAAAATGACACACACAACTGGCTGAAGGTAGTCTTTGATGCATAAGCAGAACATATTAATTGCGTTTATTGGAAGGGGGGTTGCATTACAAACTTTTCTAGGAGAATTATTTGTGCCTGATTTTTAGAAATGCTCAGGAACCAAGAGCAATAGTCACATGGTGGCCAGACTCCTTTTTTTTTTTTTTTTTT
>JAQZBX010012508.1:0-20452 GCA_029593785.1 Cabassous unicinctus
ATGTATATGTATATACACACACACACACACACTCACTACATATATCTACCTTTATTTTTAATGAAGTTTTAGATTACAGAGAATTTACAAAGTATAAGGGATTCCCATATATCACTCCCTCTCCATTTTTCACATGTTTCTCTACTAATACCATGCTATAATAGTGTGGTATATTTGTGACAAGTGATGAATAAATATTGAAGCATTGCTACTAACCAAGGTCTGTAGTTTACATTATGGTTTACACTTAATTCCAATGCCCTACAAATGCTCCATGTTCCACCTATTATTCCACCCCCTTCCTCTCAGAACTTCTGATGACCACTATCTTTAAATCATTGTTACATGTTCTTCCATTACTGCAATATTAATAAGTTTGCTTTGTCCATGGTTGCATTTCCCTCCCCATTATGTTTACTCATTCCTCTACCTTGAGGATTTTGGGATGGTGATACCTTCTTGTCTCAGTTTGACAACTGAATTTTAAAAAGTGTAAAATTCAATCAGGGCTATAGAACTAGGTCTGGGAATAAGTACTTGTAAATGATATACTATGTCAATAGAGATTGGATGAGATCACCCAAGGAAAACAGGCAGAGGAATTTTGGAATTAAGCCAACAAAATATGTAGGCATATACCAACAATTGAAAACTGGTAATAAGAAGAAAAAATGATTCCATTGTTTAGGAATGAGGTGTTTGGTAAAATAAATAATAATAACATGAAGGAAGGAAGGAAAAAATTGTGTTATTTAATCACTTCAAAAAGAAGCATGAATAGGTTAAAAAAGCAAAATTAATTATTACCACAGCTGATATAAAATGTATCTGATAAATTTATTGCTCGTTATTCTGTAATATTTTCAACTTTTAGAAATTGAAGTTTATCATTCATACATGAACATTCATAAACAATAAGTGTAAAGTACAAGTTGTGAGCTTGCAAAGCAAACATTCATATCATCATACATGATTCACATATATTATCCCACCAGCAACACATTACACCATTGTGTAACAATTGTTACAAACTATGAAATAGCATCATCAAAACATTATGACTAACTATAGCCAGGATATTACATTTGGTGTATTTTTCTCCCAACCCACTCAGTTAATGACACCCTGTATTAATATTATATACTTTTGAATTAATAACATTTTATCAATTTTGGTGTGCTAGGGGAAATTGAAATAGTTTACTGTGATTAAAGTTATTCCAAAAGCCACCTGGCATTCTGACACTAATGAACCTTAATTATGAGGATAATATATAAGATCTGTTTATATTTTAATAATAACTTAATTAGTACTCAAACAGATTTCTATTTTGCTTAGGTAAATAAAGTCAACAAAATTCAATTCAACAAGTAAATTCACATGCAGTCTTTTTTAAAAACCTACTTTTAATTCTCACATGCCTATGGCTTCTGTTCCTCCTACAATTGTATCACTGTACATGCAGATTTGTTATCGGTTTCATAGTAAAGTGGTCCCTCAAAAGTCCCCCTCGATTGCCTGCAAATGAGAGATAAGCATTACTATAAGAAAGGCATACACCCTTTATGGAATCTGGTCCCTTCCACTCCCACAGCTGATTGGTATAGGGCAGCCACCTGACCCAAGAGGAACTCATCCCTAGGTAAGACAAGAACCAACCAGGTTTATATGCCAAGAAATTCACCAGATTACTCAGATTCTCTAGCCAGATATTCATGGAGCTTCGTTAAATGTTGGAGTTACGTGATACAGGAAAATCTGCAGTTGATCTTCTGAGAATGCCCTGAGTCTGCACTTCCTGAGTCCTGCTTGTTTTTCATTTATATTCACTGAGATCAGTGTCCTAAAAATCAATTTCTTATTTTAAATGAGCTTGTGAAAGTTTCTTTTCTTAAGCTCTAAGATATTTTTGTCTTTTTCCACAAAGCTTTAATGTTTGTCAAAGTATGGTTATGGTGTGAGTGGCAAACAATCTGATAGGTAATTTGTTTCTCCTCTTTTAGTTCTTCATTTTTTATTATACAATTCTAAGTAAGTATAAAATTTAACTTTCTTTAATTTACATATAAGAATGCTGAGTTTCTTACTCAGAATTGATGAGTGGTCGGAGGTGCAAACATCTTTTCCTGACCGCCCAGGTTAATGCTTTTTCTATAACATCACATTACTTTTGATTTAAAAGGTCCATCCTCCCCAAAGGTTTTGTCTAAGGCCATTTTGATTTCTTTCCTTAACTTAAATTTGTTTAGAAAAATTTAATGTTTTATTTTTCCTCTGAAACTACTACCAATCTATTCCACACTTTCTTCATGGCATTTTTCACTTCCTTATTCCTGAAAGTGTAAATCAAAGGATTGAGCAGAGGAGTTAGGATGGTGTAAAATAGTGCCACAATTTTGTCAGAGGAGAAAGCAGATGGTGGTCATACATACACAAATATACGTGGGACAAAGAACAAAATCACAACAGCAATGTGAGATCCACAGGTGGAGAGAGATTTCTGCTGCCTTTCAGAACTGTGCATTCTCCAAGACAGCAAGATGACACCATAAAGAAGAGCAACAAGGATAAATTTATAATGCAGATAAACCCACTGTTGGCGACCAACAAAAGGCAAAGGATATGAGTATCAGTGCAGGCAAGCTCCAACAATGGGTACAAGTCATATATGAAGTGATCAGTGACATGGGGACACAGAAAGGAAGCTGGAAAGTAAAGAGAATTTGTATCACAGAATGCAGAAAACCCCCTGTCCATGCTACACCCATTAGAATGCCACAGAGCTTCCAGTTCATGATAGAATGGTAGTGTAAGGGCTTGCAAATGGCCACATAGTGGCCATAGGCCATGGCTGTGAGCACAGTCACCTCTACCCCAGCGAAGAAGTGTTCAGCAATGAGCTGAGTCATGCAGTCCTGGAAGGAGATTGGTTTCCTCTCATAGAGGGAGTCCACAATCATCTTTGGGGCAATGACAGAGGAAAAACATGCATCCAGGAAAGATAGGAAACCCAGGCAGAAGTACATGGGGAATATCAGGAGTGCTGGGCTCCTGATAATGGTCACCACAATCAACAAGTTGCAATGTAGCCCAACAAAAATACAACAAATATTATTTTATGAACATTTGGATTCTGTGAAAGCCCCAGGAGGGTGAACTCAGTTACAAAGCTTTGGTTTCACGTGATTTCCGAGGAAAAGATAAAGCTACCAAAAGGAACAAATAGAATCTGCAATTATGAGAAAGAGAAATTCATGTCAGACCAGTTTATGGTATTATCATAGTCAACAGCAGGTTTGGTAAATACATATGCAAACTTATTTTAAGTGCTTCTTTGGTCATTTTGAACACAAACATTGTTGAAGTTGGTAGTGGCAGGGTAGGCAGAATTGGGATGGAGATAAGTTATTAAGTACTTTAAAATAGCTAGAATTACCTTGTGGGGAAAAGGAAAGAGCCATATTTGGTTGGGTGACAAATAGCTTTTGTCTCAAATGCCAACTCTGCTCACTTAGTAGAGGCTTCCTGGAGTGAATTTTTGAGAAGAATTCTGAAGTCACATCATTGAGCTGAAGAAGGAAGGTCTGCAATTTATCAGTGATGCCTTCCATTATCATTGAATGGGAGCAGAAGTGACTTTCACATCCAATACTTTCACCGATGATCAGGAGACAGCATTGTCTACAAATAGAAGAAGAAATAACACACAGCTCAAGAGGCACTTGGAAATCAGGTCTACTGTCCCAAATATTTCTTTAAAAGTTTGAGCTTACTTGAGTCTTTAAGTCTTCATTACTGATAACTTAAAGTGAACTGGTTTATCTCTTATCATAGAGAAAGATGCATAGGAAATGCTTAGATCTAAGCTTCACAAATAACAAGTATGCCCTAAATGTTGAGCTGTTTTTGTTTTCATCCATTATTTAAAAATGAGAACTGAAGCTTATAAAATTGACAACACCTCACAATGTTGTCATGATTGATCAATAAATAATGCAAGTAAAGCAATCGCTCAGTGTCTATGTCTAGGAAATAATTTATGTTAGATCATATTATCTCCATTTTACTGGTTTCAAACTAATGCTTTGAGAGGTTAAAGTTAAACAAATAACAGATGATGGATGTGGCACTTGAACATAGAACCTCTGGCTCCAATACCAAGTTCCTTCCACTGGATCAAGAAGAAGGCGTGCGAATGTTTATTTTCTACAGTCTCTACCCAAATCTAAAGGTTAAAGCCTTTTGAGTCCTTTAGTCATTTAAGAAGGAGGCAGCTTGGTGAAGAAAACTGCAAATGATTTAGAATCAGAAGGCAAAAACCCCATCATCTACATATAAAAATTGGCAAAAGCTACATAAGTAAGGAGAAGAAACATGTTGACTAAAAGCCGGAGTCTTAAGACAATGTTATTTGCAAATTATTTCTATAATGAAGCACAAACTTTTCAAGTACAACTCACCAAGGCATATGTTTCCAGTTTACATTACATTAATTTAAGTATAGGCATTCATATATAGCTTATATGTTCAACTCACAGAATTATGATGAAGGTCAAATTTTAAAATGTGATAAAATTTCAAATAAATAAGTGCCCTTACAAGTTGAATTTACTACCTTTTTAATTAAAATACCAGCTGTTTTATCCACAGGAAATTTTTCCATGAATCTTGCAAATAATTATTTCAACTTTTCACTCCAGCTTTAAAAGATTTTGTCATCCCCTGTACATAAACAAAAATTTACCCATTAAATGGTTTATATAATTATATGTTTGTTAAATAGAATAGTCTGATTTAGTGTAATTTATGAATTAGGGGATTTTAATAAATTAAAATAATGGGATTACTTATAGTATATTAATTACACAATTTTTATGAATGCCACTTAGAATAAATACAAAAAATTGACAATGCCTAATTAAACTAATAAATATATAATTGTTCATGTCAATGTATGTCTATATGCTCATTTTAAAACAAGCACTTCTCCACTTCAGTTATGTTCCTAGGGTTCTTGGTATTTGAGAAATGTGCCCCAATTATAAACTACATATCCAAATACAAGCTTTCACCCAGAAAACAAAAGTATAAAACAAACCCAATAAGGCCATTGGGTCAATAATCAAGCCTTTATTAAAATGAAAGAAATATAAATATATAATCCAATGATGATCAGCTTAGCATAGAGTCAAAGCAGGAGAGACAAAGAAATGAAATTTGTAAGAATATGAACTCTAAAATCATACAAACTCACTTTCAAATCCATGCTCTTCTATTTAGTTGTGTGCCTGGAAAAATATTTCTTAAAATAATCAATGCCTCAATTTCCACTTCTGCAACATGGATATAATTAAGAATGCTAATTGATAAGTTTTTTGTGAGAATCAAATGAGACAATACACATAAAATCATTAATGTGATAATAATCACAGAATGTTACAATGAATGGTGAGAAAAATTCCCCAAAATAATTGAAACTAAGCAGAAATCCCAACATTTATTCACCTTATTACTACAGACTTACCATCTTTTGCACATATTTTCATTAATTTGTCAATATAAAATATCTTGTTTGGTCACAGTGTAGAGGTAATATTTAAATGCACAGCACTCTTAAGTGAACTTAATAATTCTTGACTAAATTCCTGTGGCCCTCACACCCACAGGCATCCACTCATATTAGAGTACATTCTTTGTACAAAAAAAAACAAATTTAGTGGGGGATGGGGAGGAAGACCAAAGGTCTTTATTGATCTAATTATTAAATATTTCTTAAGCCCTTCACTTTGCTTATCTGGGGATTTCTAAGAGAAATACACACTTAGAACTAAAATAGCATTAGATTTAAAGAATGTATCTATTTTTTCAGAAGTAGGAATTACCAAAATTATTGGTGAAACTGCAACAATGGAAAGTGCTATATCTTAGAGTTTATGATCAAACAGTTTATGATTTTAAGTCATTTAAAAGGAAATTTGTTAGCATGTACTGGAATATGAAATATAAAAGATACAATAGTAGAAAAACTAGTGAACTATGAATAAAGTCTGAAGTTTAGTCAATAGTAGTGAACCGATGTTCATTTCATAGTTTTCATGAATGTACCTATAGTGATGTAAAATGTTTTCAGGGGAAATTGAGTAAGAAATAATGGCAACTCTCTATATTATCTTTCCTTCTTTACTGTAAATCAAAATTACCCCAAAATTAAAAATTTATTGAAAAGAAAAATATAGGTAATTATTCAGTTTTTGGTATCATAAAGTTAGCAATTCATTTTGATTTATACTCAAAATAATTGAAAACAGGGACTTGAACTGTTATTTGTACATCAATGTTTATATCAACACTATTCACAATTCCCAAAATGTGTGAACAACCTAAGTGTATATTGTCAGATTAATGGATAAACAAAATGTGGTATATACACACAAAGGAATATTATTCAGCTGTAAAAAGGAATAAAGTTCTGATACATGCCACAATATTGTGGAGCTTTGCATACGTCATATTGAGTGAAATAAGCTAGACACAAAAGGAAGACAAATATTGGAATGAGAAGCTTAAGACGGTGGTGCAAGACATCCCAGGTTTCTGTTTCCCAAAAAAATCTTAGAACAACTAGAAAAATCTTACACAGCCATCATACTCCAAACTCCAGAATACTGTTAAAAGATTGCCATAACTGGGTGTATGCAGAATCACGAAAACATAGCTTTAAAAATCACAGGAGAAGCTTATGATTCTCTTAAATACCCTTGCCTCAGTTCCTTCTTGGCATGTATGGAAAGAGCCTGCACTCCTATTATGGTTCACAAGCCCTGTTCAAATATAGAATTTGAACAATACTATAAAGGAAATAGAATTACCATGTACATGTCAGGCTGATCATCTTGATGAGAGGGCTAAACTATGAAAGTGAACACCAAGCCATGCAGCGCCATATTGCAAAGACTGTAAAAAGTGATTTTTGCTTTTGTTTGTTTATGTTAACTTCTGGCTCTCAAGGACATCTCTGTCATATAATTAGCTACAAAAAAAGAAACAGACAGCTCAGGAATTAAATCCCAGAGTTAACACATTTAAATATTAAATTTGCAGTGTGCAAGAAAAGATTACAAGACAAACAAAGAATCAGGAAATGATGTTCCATCCAGAGGAACAAGACAAAAATTAAGAAACAATTAATGAAGAATACTAGACTTCAGGAAAATCATACAAAGAGGTTAAAATAATGATCTGTAGTAAGTTC
Organism: Cabassous unicinctus; assembly: GCA_029593785.1. NCBI lineage: Eukaryota > Metazoa > Chordata > Mammalia > Cingulata > Chlamyphoridae > Cabassous > Cabassous unicinctus. The sequence goes on from JAQZBX010012508.1 coordinate 7,253, forward strand.
AAAGAGACAAGAACTACAGGATATCAGGTTAATAATGAATAAACCACATGATAGCCTCCATGAAAAGGTAATAATTGTAAAAAAGGAACCTGAAAGTAATAATGGAAACACAGACTGCAATAACTGAAATGAAAAATTCCCTAGAGGTTTTCAAAAGCACATTGACACTGGCAAAAATGAGCTGGCAGAAATGAATCAGAGAACTCAAAGACAAGACAATTGACATTATTAAAGGTGAGGATCAGAATGAAAAAAACTGAATAGAGCCTAAGAGATCTGTGGGACACTATTGAGCATACCAATAAATGAATTTTAGTGTCACAATTGTAGAAGGAAAAGGGCAGTAAGAATATTCAAGATATAATGGAAGAAAACTTCCCAAATTTAATGAAAGACATGAATATACATAGACCTAATAAAACCTAAACAAGTTAAATTTGATGAGAACCATGCTGAGGCACATAGTATTCTAATTTCAAATGCCGAGGACAAAGATAGAGTTCTGAACGGTTCCAGAGAAAAGTAACATTATATACAAAGGAGACCCAATAAGATTATGTGTTCATTTCCCATCATAAACCATGGAGGCAAAAAGTCAGTGTTTGAAGTATTTAAATTAATGAAAGAAAACAATTGCCATCCAAGAATTGTATAAATGTCAAGACTATCTATCACAAATGGGGAATAGATTTATCAGTTGACTTAAAGAAAGGAGCATTAGATGATGGATTGAAGTTGAATGAAGAAATAAAGACATCCAGTAGAAATAACCATAAATGGTAATTTTAAATGCCAGTAATATTGTATTGTAATTTTTGCATATAACTACATGTAGGAACTCTTTGGTTAAAATTTCTTTGAAACAGGAACTGATAACAGCAGCTATTTCCCATGCAGCACAAGCAATATACTGCTGCATGGGAAATAGCTGCTGTTATCAGTTCCTGCTGAAAATAATAAGAACTTTTTACTCTACACTGTTATTTAGTTAGAGACTTCTGCTTCTCGAATATCTCCTGAACAGCCTGGAACTTTCTGAGTCCCTGCATGCACAGTATGTCCTTGAGCATACCTCCCAAAGTGGCTAGAGTGTATATACACTGGAGCAGAGCAATAAATGGTGCTGCCCTCAAAGAACACTAAGCCTCAAAGTGTTTTCATTTCATTCCCATGGCAACTACATTTTTTACTTCTTACATTTTCTAAAATGCAAATACATAAAAATTATTGATAAATCCATGGCTTTCAACACACAATGTATACAACTTGTCACAAGTACAACAGAAACATGGGGGTGGTGGAGAGGTATAGAAACAATATTTGTGTATGCTATTCCACTCAGTTTGGTATAAAATCAAATGTGTTATAGATTTCTGATGCTAAATTTAAGCCCCATGGTAACCACAAAGAATACCTGAAAAATATATAAAGTAGAAGTGAGAAGTTTCTTCAAATTATAGTACAAAAGACAAATAAATAGGAAAATAGACATTAATGGAAGAATTGAGGAAAAAATATATATAAAACTTCAAAAATCTGAAAACAAAATTGCAGAAAATATTCCTTCATTTTCAATAGACAATTTAAATGTAAATGGATTAAATTTTCTACTCAAAAGGCAGAGATATGCAGAATAGATTAAAAAAATAAGTATGGGCCAAATATAAGCTGTTTACAAGAGACTCCCCATAAATTCAAAGACACAATTAAATTACAGGTGAAAGTATGGAAAAATATACAAGAAGATATGACAAGGGAAATTATGAAATACTGTAGGTGAAAGAAAACAAAAACACAACATACAAAAAGTTATGGGATGCATCACAGATAGTGCTTAGAGGAAAATTTATATCTCTCTAAATTCTAATATAATATTAGAAAAGAAGAAAAATCTCAAATAGAACTAATCTCACAAAGGGATGATCTAGAAAAAGAAGAGCAAACTGGCAAACTGAGCCATAAGATGTGGAAAGAAGGAAATAAAAGCTAGTGTAGAGATAAAAGAAATAGAGAATATACAAACAAAAGAAAAAAATCAATGATATCAAAATTTGGTTCTATGAAAATATACCAACCTTTAAGATATACCGAGAAAAAAAAGTGAGAACAGACAAAATTAAGTCAAATTAAAAATGAAAGGGAGACAATACTACTGATGCCACAGAAATAAAACAATTATAAGAAGTACTATGAAAACTGTACACCAACAAATTAAATAACCTATATGAAATGAACAAAAATCCTAGAAATATGCAAACTACCTATACTGACTCAGGAAGAAATAAAACATCCCAACAGACCAATAACAACAAATAAGCTAGAATCAGTAATCAAAAACCCATCAACAACAAGAACAACAAGAAAACCATAGGAATATATATATTTTGTTCCTGGTGAATTTTTCCAAACATTCCAAGAAGAATGAACATCTTCTTGTTTAAGACCTTTCAAAAAACAGAAGAGGAAGGAACACTTTTTAACCTATTCTATGATGCCAACATTACCCTATTACCAAAGCTAAATAAACATAGCACAAGAAAGTCACAGACCAATATATCTTATGAATATGCATGCAAAAGTCAACACAATACTAGCAAACTAAATCCAACAACATATTATAAGAAATATACACCATGATCAACTAGGGTTTATCTTACTTATGCAAGGATGACTCAATATAAGAAAATTAATATAATATTCAACATTAATAAAACAAAACAAAACAAAACAAAATGCATGATAATCTCAATTGAAGTAGAAAAGGCATTTGGCATAACTTCTTAATAAAAATGCTAAGAAAAGGAGTCATAAGACACTTGTATAAATAAAGGGCAAGATATGAAAAACCCACAGCTAACATCATACTCAATGGTGAAAGACTGGGAGCTTTTCTCTAAGATCAGGAGCAAGACAAGAATGCCCAATATCACCACTGATATTCAAAACTGGATACTCATATGCAAAAGAATGAAGGTGTATCCTTCATAAGAAAATAACTAAAACAGATCAAAGACCTAAAATTTAAGAAACAAACTAGGAAACTCCTAGAAGAAAACAGGGAAGTATCTTCAGGACCTTTTGTTAGGCAATGGTTTCTTAGACTTTACACTAAAAGCACAAGCAAAAAAGAAAAAAAAAAGTAAATGGAAATTCATCAAAATTTGAAAAAAAAAGGACTTCATTGTGAAAATAAAAGGATAGCTTACATAAAGGGGAAAAATATTCTGAAGCCACATATCTGATAAAGGTTTAATTTCCATAATACATTTTTTTAAAACCCCACAAATCAACAACAAAAACAAGCCAATTAAAATATGGGCAAAAGACTTGAATAGACATTTCTCCAAAGATGATATACAAATCAGCAATAAGCGTATGAAAAGGTTCTCAATATCATTAGCTATTAGGGTATTGCAAATCAAAAGCACAATGGGATACAATTTCACACCCACTAGAATGGCCACTCTTCAAACAAACAAACAAAAAAATTTGTAACATATTGGAAAGCATGTGAAGAAATAGGAACCCACTCATTGTTGATGGTAATGTAAAGTGGTGCAGCCACTGTAGAATACAGTTTCATATTTCCACAGAAAGTGAAGTACAGAATTACCATAAAATCTGGCATTCGCAGTTCTACATATATACCCAAAAGAATTTAAGCAGGGACTTGAATAGATATTTGCACATTAACATTCAAAGTGCATTATTCACAATTGCCCAAAGAAGGAAGAAACCTCTGTCCAACAACAAATGAATTCATTTAAAAAGTGTGGTATGTGTATGGGAACTGAAGGAAACAAAGTGAGCAGTAGAACAATGCCAAGTAAGAAAAAGGAGGGAAGTAAATTAAGACTAAGAATTTATTCTAAGTGTCTTTGAGGATAGACAACTGTGAGTGACCTAGAACACTGGCTTGGACCAAGAGTTGTCATAGGCAAAGCCAAGATGCCCCCATGGCACCTGGTGTGACAGTTGAAGAATAGCCATGCAGATACTTAACAATTCAGAAAAGAACCTGAGGTGCAAAGACTGGAATTCACAGCTCAAGGTGTAATGTCATGTGGTATCAATATATTTAGGTGGAGGTCGAAAACCATAGAAAGAGATACCCTTTATGCATATGCTATCTGAAACAAAGCAAAGCAACTTTACAAGCATGCATTGAAAACTGTTAAGAATAGGAGACTCTGAAAACATTTTAATGTAAAAGAATTCTAAAAATAAAATTGAATATTGCAGTATTTTTTATTAAATTAAAGAGGATATTTTATTTAAAAAACAAATATTTTATGATCTTACTTATATGAAAGATTGGAATAAGCAAATTAGTAGACACAGATAGTGGATTACGGGTTACCATATGCCAAAGAGTCAGGGAAGTGAGAAATATTGCTTAATGGGTACAGTTTCTGTTTACAGTAATAAAGTTTGGATAATGGATGTTGGTGAGGGTAGCACAATAGAGTGAATGCAATTTATACCACAGAATTATACAGTGAAAGTGGTTTCATGGGAAACTTTAAATGTGTATATGTCACTACAATAAAAAATTTTTTAAAAAATGGCTAGCAAGCCTGCTTTATCATTTAACAGCCAGGTGTTATTGAGCAAACCCTCATAGTCCTCCCCATTATAAAAGAGTGATAGTAACATTTCTTCAAACTACCTTATCCTTGAGATCAAGAAAATATCTCAGTATTTTTAAAATAAATTATATTATCATTTTCCTTCATCCATTTTCAAAAATATTTATTAGGTAACTGCTTTGCAAGATATAAATGAAAAAATATGTGAAATATTAATGGTAGCATTATTTTTGAGCAGTGGCTACACATACAAAATGAGACAGAAAATTGAAGCAGGATAAGAACAAACTATGTGCTTTTAAAATCAAGTTAGTATTTAAGTATATTGGTAGCTAAAATTGCAATGAAACATTTTCATTCATGTAATCCTTTTGGAAATATTTCCAGAATCATAAACATGTTTAAATTCTTTATGATAATAACCCCAACTCTAAAAAAAATTATTATAAAAAGGGAAAAATGGGAGGAAAACTTTATAACAGAGGATGATACATTGTCATATAACTGAGAATTCAGCAATATCAGAAATGTTCAATAGCAGGAAAATGTATATGTAAATCATACTATTTCAAATTAATAAGGTGTGATGTAGTGAACAAAATACTAGTTAATAATATAAAGATACAGAAGGTGAAACAATTATACAATATGTGAAATGAGAAAAACAAATAAAATTTAATAATTATTCCCATGTGAGTATGTATTTTAATATAATTTTTAAATTAAGAAGGGAACTTATGAAAGCAGTAGTCTTTTTCCTTTTCAACTCTTATCTTGATTTGAGAACATTTTAAATAAAATAATTTCAAATATAAAACCCACAGCACCATATTTTCCATCAAGTAAACAATTCCAAGAAAGCAAGTAGGGTTTAGGGATAATTTTATTATTTCTCCAGTAGAAGTCATGCTAGAGGTGAATTAGGTGGAACCAAAATGCTAATATAAATTAGAATCTTATATTAAATACTTAAAGCTATATTAAAGACAAGGTGTATGAGAGCCAAAAAATTAACATGAGCAGCCAAAGTATACACAATTATCAAATGATAGACTCATGCATTTAGATTTGGGAACCTGACCACAATATACACACTTTTAAACATCATATTGCAATTTGAAGTCTGCTGTAAGAATTCAAAATATGTGAAGTAGAAATCTCACCATGTATCAGTTCCTTAAAAATACTGGTGAAGGCCATCTCCTATTCTCTGTGTAGTAAAGTCCATTCAGTGACTGAAAGCACTCTCCTATTCTTTGTGTAGAAAAACCCGTTCAGTGACTGGACAAAACATAAAGGTTGTATCCAAGTCTTATTTCAGCATTTATGAGCATGAGGAAAATATCTCTGGGACTCAAGGTAAAGAATGTCCCCCATTGTTTTTGAAGTACTGCCTTCAACATGGTCTCAAGGAAAAAAATAATAGAACAAAAGTTCACTCCTTGATTTCCCACTGTTATTTTAAAATTTTCCCTGAGAGATCATCAATCTGTAGAATTGCCTCTCTGTTCCCTCTGGGGTTTGGAAATTTCCTTTCACTATGACTTTCTAGGATATAGTTTTATAAAGTTAGACTTGCTCAAGTGTTTGAACAAATTTTATGTCCCCAACCAATTAAGTTTTTCTTCCTCCACCCTTTTTTCTAACTGCTCCAGGGTTTCTATTTGAAGATGATTTCATTTTCATTAATGTTCAAGAATAGAATATTGTGTATACTGTTATGGAATACAGTGTCTTTTTGCAGGGTATAGGGTGAAATATCTGCATGTTTACTAAATGAGCTGAGTTCTGGGATACGGTACAGCATACAAGAGCATGTGCTGTTCTTGGGCTGGGATAGCAAAGAAAGCTTAATAAAGAATCATATATTTTATGGATACATGTGCAAAGATATAAAAATTAATTAAAAACGCTATTTTCTCTCTCAGCCCATGATCCTTATATTCCATGGCTTTGGAACTAACACAATTTCTAGATATTAAAGGAATTTTTCTCTTGTCATTTTCTTTGAAAAGAAAGAATTACAGATCTGTTTATTCTTAAATATGTAACATTGGGATTGAAGCTTGAAGGAAAACTTAGCCTTTACCCATCAAGCCCCTTCATAGAAGATCCATATCAAGCTGTTTGTTACTCAAAAGAGTCTTTAAATATTTTATACTACCTATTTTTATGTCTATTCTCACCCCACAGCAAGATGCAGAATTGAAACAATTTATCAGAAAATTTAACACCCAGAAGCACTTTCACTCCAATCACTTATGGCATTAAAGGAAAAGGTTATTTTATTTTTATTAAATTTTGTATGGTTGCCCTGATTCAGAACAACCTGTTATCCTAAAAATAAAACTCAATAGCAGGTCTCCAGCAATTCATTCTAGAACATTTGTTCCCACTTCAATCACACTTAACATCTTCTATTTAATTACATGTCCTACTTAGCTTAAACCTTTATGTGCAAAATGAGGAGGTGGTAAGAGATATTCTCTCTCTACATATATGTGTTTATAGATGCCTTGCCCTTCCAGAATTTATCCAACAATCCTTTTTTCCCAACAATTTAAAATTTTACTACCATTGTTTATTAAATATCAAAATTTATACTAAGTTTCTGAGATGTTTCAATATCTGGGCAATTCTCTGTTCTTTATTATTCTTTACTACTGGATCTTTAGCAAAATGTTTACAAACCAGAACTGCATGGTATCTTCTGATATCTAACAGATCTTTTACCCTATCTCTGTTTTTCTCATATATATTTTTTTATTACCAAGGCCATTCAAACACAGGCACACATTAACATAAATATTAAACTTGGCTTATTGCTTTTCATGAAAAAAAAAAAACACTGTCATTTTGGGAGAATTTTATTAATTAATTATTGAAATGGGATGTCTAAAATCATGCCTCCCTGAGGGTGTATTCTTCATACAAATATTTTTTATAAGATACCTGTCCATAGAAAAGTTTAATTAAAAATATAAGCAATTTTACTTAAGTATTTATACCAAATTCATGGTGATAGGGGCCCTTCCTGCTTTTCCTCTTGTTCCACTATATGAGAGTACTGTAAGTTGCATTCTGATAATGCAGTTGCTGGGTGGATGTTATGAGCTGCCTTCTGATAACTTATTTGTTTGAGTCAGCAGGCTGCCTCAGTGTCTCTCACCAGCTGGTGTTTGTGTAGGTTTTCTTCCTGTCCTCCTTTAAGTCCCTATACTATCCTGCCTCAAATCTCCCCAAGAGAATTGTACACCCTTAATCTTAAGGAAGATCTGAAGGATAAAGGTCATTCTTTTGTATTTGCTCCATGAGGATTAGGGATTATAGTCCCTGCCTGACAGTTTTGGGTGAGGAGGAGGAGTATTCGTTGCAATGGTTGGGCCTGCGTGAAATCCATGCATGATGAGAAGTTTGTTTTGGAACTCATCAACCCTGGAATAGATAAACTCTGTTAGGTAAGTTGAATTTTAGATAGGGTCATTTGGGCCATGGTGATAGGTAAGAGTGGAGGTGTTGGGGGCCTTGTTATTTTCATGAAATAAAATACCTGGGGATTTATCAGGCTGCCAGGTTAGAGTTACATAAGGACTAGTCAGGCTAGAGAAGACCTTGTAACACTGGCCTTGTTGAGTTGTGTTGTTATTGTTGTTGTTTTTAAACTTAGATTTAGGCCTATTTTTGAAAAACTGGGTACTGTCTGAGAAGACAATATGGGATTTATTTTAAAACTCTGCTTTGGCTTCATCTTTGATGGCTTATATAAAGTAATTAGAGTTTAAACACTAGGTTGAATTCCCCATCCTTGGGTTTCCTTGTGCGTTCCTTTTGCTATTTCTGATGCCAGTGCTGGACACTTCTAGGTTCCAGGAGCACCATTATATATTGACTGAGTTATGCAGGGTCTTTTTCTAGGAAAGGGCCATGTGTCTGGTTGGACAACATACAGATTCAAAAAGTATAATTATGGGCTATGTTGATTTGGTATGGACAGCCCCTATAATCCGAGGTGAAATAGGTTGGTGGATTTTTAGTTTTTCTGAAATAAAGGAAAGGAGTCCTGGGGAATTGATTAGGGGGTCCCTGGAGCAGTAACTCCAAGTTTCATTATGATTGAGAGTTGGTGTGAGGGAAAGGTTAACAATGCCCCAGCAAGCAGTGTTAGGGGCCATGCTATAGTGGTGAAGTACTGAATGGTGCAAACTCAGCATTTAAACTAATTCTATTTGTGATTTCTTTTACAAAACAAATTTAATTGCCAGACAGTACTGAAATTTAAAGACTCATTTTTGGGTAACTTTTCACTGTTATCCAATTTATACTTTGACCAGGCAACGTTGCAACAGAAAATCATTTTCTTCAAGACAAGCATATGACAAGCAAAATAAATGCAGTACCAAAGAAAGCCATTCTTTTATTTCATAGGCAAGTTCAGTAACTACTTAGAAATTGAATCAAGTTGCCAAGACTTTTGACATGTTCAGTATCCCTTTGCATATGATCTAGTATAAAGGAAAATTTTTCATATTTATCAGGTATGTAGGCACAGCACTTAATACTAATCAATGCACAAGTTTCTCTTTGAGCTGCAGTTAATATATCTAAGCTCCAAGTTTGTAAACCCACACATGTTGTCCCTCCATAGGAACAGGCTTTAATGCCAATTGTATTTAAGTTCTACTCACATTACTCTGGCAACTATTGCTCCACTTGGTATTACCTTCACATAGCCAGCATACTGCAGAGGCTCCAGAGTTCCACAAGCTTGGTGCATAGCACCCTCCAGCACTATGAAACAGATCCAGTTTGGAGGCAATGTTGAGCCATTCCCAGCAGGCAAAGCTGGAATTCAAAACAGCAACATAGTTGCATCTCTTTCAGGAGCATGACCAGAAGTAGCAAATACTGTTATTATTTTAGGGGTCATAGTGACCAATCTGGTCAATAACTTAAATAGAGAGGCACCATGCATGGTATTGGAGGCCTGGTTTAAATGCTCAAGGGAGTCTGACAACACTAAAGTTCATCACTTTCATTTTTATACACTTTCTAAACACTTTTCATTCATCTTATAACATAGCAAATGAACTCAACTATTTTTATTACTTTGAATTTTACAAAGTGAAAGAAAAACTTTTTGCAATAGTTTGAAATAAAAATATACTTTTCAGGATTTCACTTTGAGAAAGCAAAATGTTAAAATTTGTTGAGCTTGTATATTATGTCCTTTAAGAGTGAAAAGACTTTTTTTCTTAAATCACAAAGAACACAATAAGGTTAAATTAGAAGGAGCTATTTTGAATAAACAAACTTTCTAGTTTGTATACTGATTATTCAGGAGAAAATTCTTTGTAAACTTCTACTAAAGCAGACTAGTACTTTAAGAAACTCTGTTACATTAACACAGAGATAATCAAATTTTAGTTTTGCATCAGTATACTACTTGATACTAAGACTTTTCTTTATAAATAGACCCATCAAATCTTACCAAACTTTGATCACAGAAATTCCTTTTCCATTCACCTTCTGCACTTTCTACATTCATTCAGGTTTGCCCCACATTTTCCTGTTTTCTTAATAACCAATCATTTTCTTAGGACAAAATTATGTTCTATTTTCTTAATAATAATATAAAACACATTTTATGTATTTTACATACTTAAGTTACAAAATGTTTTTGGAAACTGTCTCCAATCAGACCCCTTACATCATACAATTACTATAAAAATTACATGAAATTGTCAGAGTAATTTGGTTATATACAAACATAACTTTTTTTTTCCATTTCAACTATCTAGGAGCCTGCATTACTAGAATATTGATAGTTTATAGGGAATGGTTTTCAGAAATATATGCTTTCCTTAGTTTACTATTTTTATCAGTATTTCAGTGAGATATGATATGAAATTTACAAGGATACTATTGCATTTGGGCAGTTTGATGTAATCATGAATTCCAAAAATATAATTGGATCATGCTTGCAAACTGATCTGTTAATCTGGGCATGATTAAGTTATGATTAGGGCGTTGACTGGGCCACTACATTAGGGCATTGAGCCCCACCCCTTGGTGTGGGGAATCAAAAATAAAAGGCATGGCAAGAACAGAGTTGGAGCAGTTTTTGAGAAGCAGTTTTGATGTTGGAGAAAAGGCCCCAGGAGAAGAGAAGTGAGCCGTTGGCCTGATAGTCTACAGCTGACCTTGTAGAGGAACCAGAAGAGCTAAGCCCTGAGAGAAATGCAGCCCTGGGAAGAAAGGAACCCATGAAGCCCGAACCCTGGCAAACATCGGTAGCTGTCCTGCTCCAACACGTGGTAATGGACTTTGGTGAGAAGAAACTTAATGCTTTATGGCCTGGTATTTGTGGACTTCTACTCCAAATAAATACCCTTTGTAAAGACCAACCCATTTTGGCTGACTAATACAGATATATTTTTGAAATAATTTTCTGGAGGTAAGTTGGCAGGGGAAGCTGTTTGTTATCACGGCTAAGCCATGATTGAATTACAAACTTACAAAAGCAGCTAGCATTTCATTATTATTATTTTTCTTTCTTTTACTTTCATAGTGAGGCCTGTTCTCCTCCCAGGTATTGAGTTTAAGTAAAGGTAACTCATGATTGGGTCTATGGAGGATATTGCTCCCGAGCTCCTGGATGATTTGTTGAGTTTTTAACCCTTGCAGCAACACAGTTCATACAAGCTGGACCAAAGGTTTAAAGTTGGACTACTACTATACAAAGGCAAAAAGGAACTGGGAGTCTGGGTGGATTGGGATACAGAAAAAGGCATCTTGGGGATTTTACTTATTCCAACTAGTTGGGTGCATGTCCCCAGGATTCAAAGTAAGTCCTGTCCCAGTAAGGGGCAGGACATTCAGGGATAATTAAAAATTGATGGCTATTTATTAGGTCTCTTATTTGACAGAGGAAAGGCTCCATAAAGGATCTAAATTTAGATTTACCATCAACTCTCACTACTGGACAGGTTCAGGAAGAGGGAGGTTTGGAGTGACAGGTCAGAACTGAATATATGACTCCCATATCAATCAAAAAGTTAATATTCTTACCTGTCACATTGAAGGTCACCCGGGACTTCTCTAGGTTGATGTTTCATGGAGTTGTCCAAGGAGCCTGTTTTTGCCCTGGGCCCCATCAGTCCTTTCAGGTAGTTGTCATAAGGCATGCAGTCATGCTCTGACCCCCCTTTGGGTTTGGTGCACTCCCAAGACCAATGGCCTGTTTTCCCACATAGGGGACAGGGACCAGGAGACTCCCTGTGTGGCTGTGGTGGTCTGGAGCAGTCTTTCTTCCAGTGGTCTGGCTATCCTCAGTTGAAGAAGGATCTCAATGTTTTGGAGCCCAAGCCAGGGTGGTCCTGAGGCAGCAGGCAACCACTAATACTGACTGCTATAAGATGAGCTTTCTGCCTGTCCCTACTTACCTCATCCTGCTTGGTGGCCCTGTCACAGTTGTTGAAGATGGAAAAACACTGATTCTAAAAGAGAATTCCTTGGGGTTTAGGGCCCTAGTGCTAGCTTTTGAAGTTTCCTTCTAATATTTGGGAAAGGGTTTCCTTCCTGAGCATAACACAACTTGCAATACGCTTTCAAACCTGTTTACAGATATAGAGTCATGAAGAGTTGGACATATGGAATTTCTGAGTGCTTCCCTACCATTTTACACAAAATGTCTAACTGTAAAATAAGGTTGTAATTTATGCTGCCATTGGGAGGCCATTGTTGGCCAGACTCAAGATGATATTATGGCCATGCAGTGTTACAGAAGATCAGTTTTTTTCTTCAACCCTTTGTTAGATGAGGTTGTCCAGTTCTTGAGAATACACCCCAGTGGAGAGTCTGCTGGTATGCTAGAGGCCACACCCATTGTTCTAGAGGAAAATGGAGAAGAATTTGTCAACTGATCTGGCATCTAGACTCTGGCCTGAATAAACTTTTACCCTCCAAACTTAAGGTCCCAAGTGGCTTAAGTCTTGGAAGACATTTGGAGATATTGCTCTGGTTCTCAGTGTCACAAGAATGCACAAGCCCATGCACCTCAGCATCCTTGTGGCACTCTAGGACTTGGGGATGTCCAGACCCAGGTTCCAGACTGAAGATACAAAGTCAAACTGCTTCCCTAAACAAGGGACTGGCTTGAATCCTTTTATTTCTAATGACCCTGAGGTATTTAGAGAGGGGCCTAGGAAGAACGATAATGAGTTTCCACAGGACCAAGGATTGAATATCTGGGACTTGATTGAGAGCCCTGCTGAGGAATGGAGTTTGTACATACCATAAGTCCAGGAACCAAAGGAAAAAGGTCTGATATTGAGGGAACCAAGATCCCTCCCAGCAGGTGAGGTAATGGAGGAGGAGGGATCATAAGGCTTCTAAGCGCTTAAGGAGGGGACAGATGACTGGACAAGACCATTGATGGGGTTCTCTTAAGGGGCCAGACTGGGGAAGTTTACAAATGCTACTTCCCTCTGGTGTGTGGCAAATGCAGACCCAGCAAGCCTGAGTAAAATTTTGGGATGACTGGAGGAGGTGCCATATTAGGTGATTCCTGCTCTAACCAAAGGCATAAGGAGAGAATAAGGAAGCCCCTGAA
>JAQZBX010012508.1:20552-41204 GCA_029593785.1 Cabassous unicinctus
AAAAAAAAAAAAAAAAAAAAAATTACGTTACAAGACCTAATTTCCAGGTCCTTGGTTACATTGTAAGAAATAATTCAGAGACATACTACAGTTATAAGAAAGTTTGAAAGAGTTTAATCAGGGAAAAGTACACACTCAGATGTTAGAGTGAGTGTACTCAAGGTAGATGTATGCTCTATCTCTACTGGTTTCTGGTTTTATTGATTGTTATTGGGGGTTAGAATCTATGTTAATGGGAACATTAAGGGCATATTGGGATAAATTCATTCGGTAATTTGGTCTTTAGGGGTTGTTGTTTGGTTGTGGTTGGTTTCTGGTTGCTGTCCCTGAGCCCTGCAGGGCATATTCACCAGTGGTGATTGACCTCTGGCCACTGTCCATAAGCTCTCAATAATGCTTACTCAGTGAGGTGTCTATGAAAGCAGATAGGTGTGGAGATCATTCCTGCTTTTCCTCTCATTCTGCTATGTGAGAATTTTGCAAGTTGCATTCCGATAACGCAGCTGCTGAGTAAAAGTTGGGAGCTGTCCTCTGATAACTTATTTGTATGAATTAGCAGGCTGTTACCTCAGTATCTCTTCCCAGATGGTGATTTGTAGATCATTAAGTTTTCTCCCCCTCTTCCTTTAAGTCCCTATTCTATCCTGCCTCACAAATCTGCAAAAGTTCCTAAATTGTTTCCTAATGAATATAACTGAGGACTAGCCCAACTAATAAAGACATATTTATTGCCTCTTCTTGGGCATTTTTTTTTCCACAAAAATTTTTATGTTTATTTTATTAAAAAAAAAAACATCCTGGAATTTTAATTGGAAGTGCATTGAATTCATATATTAATTCAGGAAATTGTGTTTTTTAATGATATGTCCTCAACCAAATCTTTGATATGTAGTTTGATTTGTTGGTGCTTATTATATAGCTTTAAACAAAGTTAAAGGGTTTTCTTCTCTTTGACCCAAATCTTCTGTTATTAAAATTTATTTATCATCATCTTATAGTTCGGTTACTTCTGTAAATGGATCCTCTTCTCTTCTTTTCTAGACTTTTCTTCCTATGTTAGATACAATCCATTTAATTTTTGTATACACATTTATGTAGCTTGTCTATTTTCTTATTAATTATAGACTTTTTTTCAAAATTTAAAAGATTTAATAGGTTTGCAATATTTCCTCTTATATAAATGAAAATGTGCATCCTAACTCAATTCAGTGCATGTTCCACCAAACCATATGGGCCACTGATTGATTTGTTAAAGTTTACATCTGAAATGAACTGTTTCTAGGCTAAACATATAATATTGTGATTGCATTATATAGATTATTTATTTGTGGTACATATAAGCATATGTAAATTTCACTAGTAAATTTTCAGCTTTAAGGAAAGAGATTGCATTTTAAATCAGGAAAAAGGAAGGAATTTTAATAATGTACCTTATGCAGAGTTAGGGCATTAAGCTAGACTTGATGAAATTGATAATTTAAGACTACAATTAAGGAAGTGAAGAAATGGGGCCTCAAATAACAATAACAACAAAATCCTTAACAGCACCTGAATACAATTTCTCAAATATTTACTATTTCACAAAAATATGAAAACACAAATATTTAAAACAGATGGTAGTCATTTTACTCTTATAAAAGTAATAGAAGATTTAAATTGAAATTTTTTCCAAATTTTTTATATGCTGAATAGAGAGGCCTATAATTGATTAAATTTAATACAGTGGAGTGAAAGTAGACTCAGAGGTAGGCAGAGGTATTAAACAATTAGATCTGCATTATAAAGTGAGGGGATTGGATGTTCAGAAATGTAGAGTAAAATGGTGAATGTAAGACATTTAAAAGAAATGCCTAAACACTATACAGTTTTATGGTATTTTATTATGTTCTAACATCTATTTATTTCTTGAAGTCAGTAGTAGATTCTCCAGAATCAGTAGAGTGTAGTGATAGTGTACTCTCTGAAATCAGGTGCTCTGTGTTAATATGCTAGACCCACATCTATTGTCTTTGTAACCCTGGGAAAGTTCTCAACTTCTGTCCCTCAATTTTCTCACCTGTTAATGGGGGATAATAATGGTACCTACCCCTAATATTAGTATTAAATGAACAGTAAATTAGAACAATAATAGAACAGCACATGGCCATCATTCAATGAATGTTAGCTATTAGCACATATTTGGGTACGTTTTATGGGTGGTTTTGGAGACAACAAAGGAGAAGTTAGTCATTTATCTTAATTTGGCACTGACAATAAAAATAAATATTTAGAATAAGGCAAAGACATTTGAGCTCAGAGTTCAATGGTGGACATACTTTGTGTCCAAACAAAGCTTCATCATGAAAACCAAGTGGACAGTCACATAGGCAAGGAGATATGCATACCAATCTAAGTTGCTACTATAGGTCAGAGAATAGACGTCAATAATATTTAGAAAGATAGAGAGTAAAACTGAGGAATATCCAAGTAACCTGTTGTTTGACAAACACTAGAGATATTTTAATTTGAAATAGAAAGAATGGGGAAAAAAGATTGTGAAAAAATACTGCAGAAAAAGGAAAAAAGGAAACATTAGTTGTTATCAGGAATCATATATGAAGAAAGGAATTGTAAATATTCTTTCCTCTGGGAAAGGGAAGAAAAAAGAAGGTTGTGATCTTCAACAGGTTAAACAAAGATGTCTTTAGGAAATTATAGCAAGAAGTTTTAAAAGGTAAAGGTTGATATTAAAAAGAAAGGGATGTCAAACACTGAAAAAGATTGTAAGAATCATGAGGAAAAATAAAAGTGAATAGAAAAATTAAAATTATATTTGATGTCATTAAAAAACAAAATTGAAACTGCTGACAATCAAATGCCAAAACCTTGAGAAGATCTATCAAATTAGAAAAGGGGAAAAGATGGAAACATTTATATAGTTAATATAGCAGAAGAAGAAAATTACATATATTATGAATATTATTAAATTTTATATGGTTTTATTTGAAAACAAATAGATTAAAAGAAATATTCATTAAAATAACTTTCTGGAAATAAGGATTTAAACATATAAATAAAAGTCTGAGCATGCAAATCTAAAACCTTAAAATGTTCCTGAATTTTAAAAATCTATAAAAATAGAGCCATTCATAGATACCTGTTCACTGTTCAAAGCAATTGAAATGGAATTATCTGATAAGTTTTCAGGCAGACAATAAAGATAAAGTTATTTTTAAAAAATTAATTCACCATATGATTCCAGGCTCAGACCTAAGGATTAGAATTTTTAGCTTTAAAACATGGGAGAAAATAAAATTGATTTGTAGAGTTAGATGAAGAAAAATTCAAAAGAAAACCAAGAAATGAATATCTGTATAACACAAAAAGTCAAACATTTATTATTTTACAGTCTTTGCACATCTTAAAGGAAAAGACTACAGTCCTCCATTCTTTCCTTCTGAATATACTCTTTGCAATCATTTATTTGTTTCCTATTTATTGTCTGGTTCCTCCTTTAGTCTGTCCTCTTACTAAGGGTAAAGACTATGTCTACCAATACCTGCTCTCCCTCCACTGATTCTCATTCAGTTCAGTCTTTAACATTTAAAAGTAGGTCAAAGTATGCATTTTTTTAAAATGAATGAATGAGACCTTTTCATTTTTGTTATAGTTCTCTTTATTTCCTAAATTTCTATAATATACATACATAAAAATTTTAATCAGAAATAATAATATAGTTTTAGAAAGGCATTGGCTATAGGTAGCTATGTAAGCTACCTGAATACCTGGGAAGAGCAACCATGGGAGACACAAAAAGAGCAGTTATAAAGAAAATAAACCTTTTGTTTGCATGAACTAGAAATTTCCATACCCTAACAAGCTTACTTTTCTAGGAAAAAGTAAATCTGAAACCTTTGGTCCACATTCCATACTTTTAATCATGGCCATGGAGTTCTTTTGCATTCCCCATTTCAACTCAGTTCAGCCTCTCTCCTCATCCTGACATTTAACATTACATAAATATTTTTCTTATGTTTCAAATTCCTCATCTCTAATATCCATACCTTGAATTATGATGCAATAGGGAAAAATAATAATTTATTTTGGCATAATTATTCATAGGGTCAATTTAAGCTATGGTCTCAATCCTTGTCAATGTTTACTGATGGAAAGTATCTAAACCCTCAGAGATATTGAGAATTATTTATATAATGAGTTTTCTTGGAATTCACTTTAAATACCAATTTGATATCAAAAAGAAAAATATATATATATATATACACATACACACACAACTCTCTGTTGATAGACTTCTTAAGGGTTCTCTCATATCTTATGACTTATGCAATTTGAGATTTATTATTGCTCATAACTTTTAATTTTTAAATTCTGATTTTATCCTAGGTTGGAAGCCTCAGCTTACAAAGAATTTCTCTGGTGAGTTAAGCAGCTGACAGTTTAAATCAGTTTATAAATGCACTAATAATTTTCCTTGAAAAGGATATCTGAATTATTCTGATCTTATGATATAACCCTTCTAAGAAAACATTGAATGGAAATAATCCAGAATCATTAATTTTACTATTCTGGAAATTCTTCGGCTTTACTTTCCAACTATGATAAACCACTATTTACAGTGCACTTTACATTTGTGCATTACCTTCTTGAGAAAGTGCCTTATCTCTCAGCAGATAGCCAAATATTACTACATTTACTTGTTCTGCTTTATTTTAGAGTTTCAGAAATTTATTTATATCAGTGTTCCTCCATGTCCCATAATGGAAAAAAAGTAGCATATGAAGATGAATTTACTGGCCCAGCAGATCAGGAGGCAGACTTTCCATGAAGAGGATGAACATAAAATTATTCAAAAGCAGAATAGCAGAACATAAAGAAAATGAAAACACATATGTCAAATTTTTATGAACTTCCCCAACATCTAATATCTGTGGTGTATTTTTCTTTCTTCTGAGTTTAATTTAGAGAGTGGCTGTTTCTGAAAAAGGACAATCATAGAATTGGGGACTGGGGAGATCTGAACATCTATCTAACTCAGGTAGGGTGAATGAACCCAAAGGAGAGAGAGAAAACAAAAGGGTTAAATAATTGGAATAAGCAAAAAGTTTACCTTCAGGGTTATGGGGAGCATCTCAGCCTTGACAGAGAAAGGATTTTGTTTTATAAGCAAAAACTTCCCTGGTATAAGATATTCCAGTATACAGGAAAGAAAAGATAGATTGTTCACAGCAGGAAAGCTATGCTATGTCTTATCTAAATACATGTTTATGAAAACATGTATTTTAATAAGCTATTTAAAACTTATAATAAGAATAAGAAATATAGCCTATCATAATGCTCTTAATGTGCATTTAGATAAAACAAAATGTGTTGTAGTAATGATAATAAATATTTATTAAATGCTTAATCTTAATATGTGCCAGGTTCTGTCTTAAGCTCATTACATAAATGAACCTACCAAATCTTTACAACAAACCTCAGAGTTAAAGTATTACCCAAGTTATAGATGTGGAAATTGAAGTTACATAGCTTGCCCAATATCATATTACAAGTAAATTTTGGAGCCAGGAACCTAACTGGCTTCAAACCCATCTTCTTAATGACTAGATTTACTATCACTTGAATATTTTGGGTACCTACTATATTCATAGCTTTATGGGGCTTCCAAGGGAGAGGCAGCAAGAACTAGTATTTCTTTGAACATTGAATTTCATATATGCAATTTTCTTTGAATTTCCCAGTAGTCCTGTATGTTTGGTACTGCAGTACTCATTTGATGGAATAAGGAAAAACAAAATTCAAGGAAGTGAAGAGTCGTGCAATGAAGTATCAGAGCTCTCTTCTCAACTAGAGTCTACCTCTACAGTCTCTGCTCTTTCAAACATTGGGAAAACTAGAAGAGACACAAGACATAATTCCTGACCCAGTATGCTTACGTTTTCTCTCGTACCTTGAATCATAGCAAGTAGCAACTGAGAAGTGAAAAATATTCAAACAAGGCATACACAATTAAGTGTCCATTCAGTGTCAGAAATGGAATGATTTTAGGAAAACACAGAAGTGTTATAGATTAGAGTAGGCCAGAGAGCTTTCCTGAATTTGATGAGGTATGACATGACCTTGGAAGCATTGGTATGACTGGGATCATGCATAGCATGAAACAGGTTATTCTAATGTTCTTATAGACTGGGACTGCATGTCAGATGCTTGAATACTCTGTGAATGATATTGGATTTGTCTCTGTAGATAACAGGCATAAAATAGAGAATTTTGTTCATGGAATAAAATGAGAAATATTGATTTTTAGGGAATTTGCTCTGGCACATTAGAAAGGGTTCCCTTTGATGTTATTCTTGTTTTATCATGATTATGATGAGGATGATGATAAAGGTGATGATAAGGATGATGGAGATGGGATATTTAGTAATGGTAGATGGTGGCTTAAAATCAGTTATTTAATGGGGATTACCTTCTAGCACTGTTTAAAGAACTTCACATTTATTATCATTTAATTCAAACAATTACCATGTAAGGAGATATTATCATTATTGAAATTTTACAGGGAAGGAAACTAAGGCACAGAAACTGTAATGGATTTTCTCAATACTATATTTTTCCATATTTTCAATTTATCCAGTGGAACAGGGAAAGCAGGGAGGAGTCAATCAATTTTCTCAATACTATACTTTTCCATATTTTCAGTTTATCCAGTGGTACAGGGAAAGCAGGGAGGAGTCAATCAATTATATGACGATAGCGTTTTTTCTCAAGTTAATGGAGAATCAGGAGTCACAGACTCTCAGAATCTGAAGGGATCTTCAGAGTTTATGTACTTCACATCTTTCATGTCATAGATGGGAACATGTAATCTTAGGGAATAAACTGATAAATAACAGGGGGCAGATAATTCTGTCTCTTGTGCCCTGATACAATGCTTTTACCGGATGGTTACATGGAATGGAAATATAACTTTCTATTTGAAAGACTATTAACTGATTAAATTATTTTACAGAACCATGCATATTATATGGGTAGATTCCCTAAGGAGGAAGGGAGAAAAATGGTTGAATAAAGCAGGCTACATCATTTTTATAGTATTGTGTTTGAGGGGAATTTTTAAGTTGAGAACTGGACCACATCTCTTTATAAAATTTCCACCTAGGCAATCACATTTGAATATCTGATAAGCTATAATTCAGTAAATTTTCTGAAAATTTGCTATTTCTTTGAAAGGGTAGATAACTAAAAAACTGGTTGTTTTATATTAAATACATGTTTATCATTATATCATTTCTTTACTTCACGGCCGAAGTCACAAAGTCTTGTGAAAACAACATTCAAAATTGCATAATGCTCTGTAATTTTCAAAGTCCTTTTCCACCTATTATTTTACACAGCAAGACATTTTGTGTCAGAGAATTGAAATATCCGATAAAAGAAATATCTCTGTAGTTATTTAGCAAATTTGAATTGTATAAGCAGGCCATATTGATCATTCAACTAAAAGAAGCCCAATAACAACAATGTACTTTTGTTTCTCAAGAAATTTTCACTTTGACCTATTATGAAGAAATTTATAGAGATGTTTTAATTAGTTCTTGTCCCTTCTATGGTCAATTGTTGTTATGCATCTTCATTATTCTTTGGTATGCTTTTGGATTTCTCCAAATTTTGTTGATTCTCAGTTGTCCAATCATATTAACAAAAGAAGAACAAGTCAGATCAACCTAATAACTAGCCATAGGGGTTCTCTACTTTATGTTGGCCATGTCTCTGAATTTAAGGGCTAACTGTGACTTTGCATATCTAAGTATATGGGATATGCATATTAGAACATCTGGGAAGGGATAAGGCTGGCCAGCAGGTGACCTAAATTGCCAATATATAAAAAGGCTTTTATCTTGGGTAGAATGACTGTAAATGATCCTACTGTGATGAGCTGCTTTTTCTTTCTTTTTCTTTCCTTTGAAGTTGAAAATGATTTCCTCTACTCTTTGTCTATATTATCTATATTAGCATTTTACAACTCAAATCTCTTCTCTATTCTAAAATATTTTCTTTCTACTGTGGGGGGTTCTCCAGCCATCATACAGCCATCCCCGCCACACCCCAAGTTGACAGCAGCACTGCTGAGATGCTATATTTCTACCCAGTTCTGGGTATATCAGTATGACCTGCAGAATCATGTATCATTAAAGATAAACATATTTATAATAATAATACAAAATAAATGCCACAAAGTCTTACTTAGTATACACTATCTCAACAGCTCCAGAAATAGTTTACTAAATAAAATACTTTGAAAATCTCCTTATTTCCAGAAAGTGACATAACATAGCATTTAAGTGCCCAGCTTGAAAAGTTCATTTGCATAGGTTCAAAACTTCTTGCTTCTTGGACTTGTGAGCTTGGATCCATTACTTAACTCCTCAGTGCTTTACTTTTCTCATCTGAAAATATGGAAAATAATATTTATTTTGTAGGATTTACAGAATATGTAGTAAGTTAATATATGTAAAAATATAATAGTGCCTTATTTGAAAGAACTTAATAACTATTATTTACTGTTTTTGTTATACTTAGTTATCATTAATTTTATTTATCCACTCGCATGTACTTTTTTTTAGAAGGCACTGGGGATTGAACCCAGGACTTCATTTATGGGAAGTATGTGCTCAACCACTGAGCTAAGCCAGCTCCCCACGTCTATGTAGTTTTGACACTAAGCTTGATTTTTCTATTACTTTATTGGGGAAAAGAATTTCTT
This sequence comes from Cabassous unicinctus, assembly GCA_029593785.1. Lineage (NCBI taxonomy): Eukaryota > Metazoa > Chordata > Mammalia > Cingulata > Chlamyphoridae > Cabassous > Cabassous unicinctus. The sequence goes on from JAQZBX010012508.1 coordinate 29,317, forward strand.
TCTTGACTCTAAAATTTTTATTTTCTAGAAGTTAACATTTCAAGATTCTTCTGAAACTGGTGGTTAGTGGGGAGTTGCATTCAAAATAACTAAATAACTAGTTAAGTTCTACAATTGCAGAACTTACATTCATATAATTCTTTTATGGGTTATAAAGTTACTTCATATAAATTTTTATAATTATTTCTGAAAAAATAATCTTGTGAAGTAAACAAAGGAATTTTCAATGAGCAACAGAGAGGTGAGAGGTCTCATCAGTATGAAACATACTGCAAACTTTCTAAAGTCCTGCTTTACGTCTATTAACAGAGCATGATAATTAATAGTGCCCTGTTCTACTCAAAATGATCGATTTATGCAGTATATTATATATTGGCCCTACAATAAACTATTTGAAATTATCTTGGTAATTTAATCTTGACCATAAAATAATTTTAATTTCACTAAATTTGGACTTGGTCTAATTCATCATTGCATCCATAATTATTCAAAAATTGTTGCCACTGGATATTAAAAAGAATTTTGCAGAATGAATGGGTGTTTTTGATTATCCTCAGGATGGCTTAGGTCTAAAAAATCAATTAGTGCCATTTTAATTAGAAAATACATTTCCAGTTTTCTCAAGAATGATATTTCTCATTACTTTTGTCATTTCAGCTAACTTGCTTGCATCATCCCTAATTGTGCAAGACCACGGAAAATAGAAGTAACGTTACTGAAATTTTTCTCTTGGGGTTTCTCAGAACAAGACAGTCCAGATCCTCTGCTTTTTATTTTTCTTACTATGTTACATAGCTATTTGGTTGAGGAACTTACTTATTATGATTTCTATCATATGCAGTCAGCTAATTAACCAGTCTATGTACTTACTCCTTAATTACCTTGCTCTTTCAGACCTTTTCTATACCTCCACTGTGACACCTAAAATAATGACTGACTTACTGACAGAGAGGAACATCATTTTCTATAAAAATTGCATGACACAGCTTTTTACCATGCACTTCTTTGGAGGTATTGAAGTCTTCATCCTCACAGGAATGGCCTATGACCAGTATGTGGCCATCTGCAAACCACTTCACTATGCTGTCATCATGAATCAGCAAAGGTGTAACTCAGTACTCATTGCATCGTGTGCTGGAGGATTTCTTCATTCCTTTGGACTGTTTCTTCTTACAATTTTTTTTACCTTTCTCTGGCCCAACGAAATTGATCACTATTACTGCGACGCATATCCTCTGTTGAAACTTGCCTGCACTGATACACACAAAATTGGCTTCTTAGTCATTACCAATTCTGGCCTGATGGGATTGATGATTTTCTTGGTTTTAATGGCTTCCTACTTTATGATATTGCATAATGTGAGAGCATATTCTTCGGAAAGTCGCCACTTTCTACTTGCAGTTCTCAGGTCACAGTTGTGATTCTGGTTTTTGTACCTGTCTTCTTTATTTACATTAGACCTGCTACAACTTTACCAGAGGATAAAATGTTTACACTGTTCTACACAATTATTTTCCCCATGCTCAATCCTCTTATCTACATTCTTAGAAACATGGAGATGAAAACCGCCATAAGGAAAATATGGTGCAATCAATTGTTCTTGAAAGTGAAGCAAATAATTCGAAGGGCATTTGTCTTTAGATGCAAATGGATATCTTCTCATTACAACTCCTCACTTTGAATCTCTCCTAACAATGTGAAAATCAGCCAGCACATGTGAATGCTAAGCCTTCAACAACAGCTGGACATTGGTAGTGCTCCTCTTTCATTTTCCTTTCCTGACTTGCTTCCTTGATTTCATCCTTGACTTGATTTGAAGTTCCATGAAGGCGAGGGTATGCCTTGCTTATTTCACTGCTCTTTTTCTGGTAATAAGTAATGTGTACAGCATATATGAGGAGCTCAATAAATATTTATTGAACAAATATATTAATATATAATTCTGCTTCTCATCCCATTTGGAATCACCTCTTTCATGGTTAATGATCCACTTGAACATCAAATATCTCTATGATATTTCCTTTGCATTTAATCTCTAATCTGTTTTTATATCATACAGCCATGATGTTGATCAAGAAAGACTTCTACCCTAGGTCCAATGGAAAAATGGCCAAATCAGCTAGACTCCAAAATCTCACTCTAACTTTGAGACCTAGAAATATGTAGGAATTTCATAAATATGTCTACTTGTTAATTTGGGTAATTTTTGCAATATAGATATGTTGTTGCAGTAAAGTCACATCTTATACACATTGGGTCCTAACTTCAATATATGAGATGAGAATTGAGTGTGGTTAAAATTACCCAAGGTCACATAGCTAGTATATGATAAAGATGGGATTCAGTCATCCAGTACAGGAAGACATTTATTCTATTAGAGATGCCTGACAACTCAAAGAGCAGAATAATAGCTCATATCTTTTATACATTCCAGCATTGTTGAACATTGGGAAGGACAGTTTCCCCCATACTATTTCTATTATAGTCCCCTTTTTTCTCTTTCACGCACTAATTTTCCCAAGATATGTACTGGGTTTCTCACAAGTTCAATACCCCTGTCAGATTTCTCCACTACCTTGCTTGATATGTCATGGATGCTGGACTAATGTTATTTTGGTTTGAAATGAAATATAGATGGTCAGTGTCTAAAGCAACATGAATGATATTTTCAAAGTTGTATACTTACTTTCAAAATTCAAGTTCAAAATAGTCTAAAAATAATGTTTGGCAGAAAATATATAGCATATTTGGTGATAGGGATCTGTGAGCTACACCTTCTTATAGAGATGGAATTGAAATTTTATTATTTAAAAGGTATGTTTTTACACAAGTTATGATTATATTACTTATATACTTATCAATTTCCTCAACACTGATGATCATAATGTTCATCCATAAATTCTAAATGTATCACTTTTTTTGGCAATGCAATTACTTTTTGTAACGATATATTTTCCAAGAGCTGAACCCTATACTTGTTAGGGATTGGTCTTTGAGAAACATGGACAGTTCCTGGAAACCTTCCTTCTATACTTATTATTGGCTTTGATCAGTAGTTTGCTTCAATATTATGTTTTCTCTAATAACTCTTGAACTAGTTTATTCCCTTGCCACCAAAAATCCATTTCATTTCTGGTTATAGGTAACACTCTTCCCCCAACTTGCTTCTTTGTGCCTTTTTAAATATATTCATTTTTTATTCAGGCTTCCTGGGGAATCTCTGAAATTGCCTTTGAAGACACTGCTGTTTAAATAGTATGTACTTGAATTTCTCTCTTACTTGTGCCTGGAAACTTATCAAGCTGTGGCAGCATCTACTTTTATTTGTCCTATTATAACATACTGGTCCATATAAACTACTGAGAGTCAGTGGTTCACAAATGTGCTCACAGCCCATCGGTGAGAGGTCTTAATTACACAAGCTTGTCACTGAATGAAAGGTTGACCAGAAATGTGCTTGGATATTGGAAGTTCTTTCCACTATTTCTCACCTTCAATGAAATTGTGGGGTCTTCATCATGAGAGACCATGAGGGGATCAAATAATGCAACTCGGAATTCCCTGGGAGTTCATCTATGCAGGGTAAATATTGAGCAAGTGAAATCAAGAGACAGTAGACAGCCAGACAGCTAATTCTCTCTCATTTTAACCCTTTCATTGATTGTTTTAATGTTTTAATGTATGGTATATTCTTGCCGGCTTTAGTAAACATGCTCCTTAGACACAACAACTCAGCAGTGTTCGATTTGAAGCTCTGGCTGACTCACACTTTCCTTTGTATTGGTTCTCCCACATCTCAGCATCACTTCCATTTCCTTCAGATCAGCTTTCCTGGAATTACATTTCTGAAAAAGGTGTTAGCATACAAATTTGCCTCTGGATTGGTTTTCTATGGAAACCAGTAATCAAAATGAATCATTAAGGGAATTTAAGAACATTCCTAACTTAAAATAATTAGCTTTAAAAAAAATTGAAGTATTCAATGGCTGGGCAAGAAGTTTAGTGAACTGAGGAATCTTGGGGGAAGAGGGATCCAGCAAGTACAGAAGTCTAAATCTGAAAGAGATAACCTAGTCCTCATTGCTTGGCCTCAAAGTATAAAAGGTATCAAATTTAGTAAAAATTTTAAAAAAATTAAAAGCAGTTATGGAAAAGATAGAAACAATCATAAATACAAATTCAAATTAAAAATGAATTACATGTCCTCATACTCTATAACTGTAGATTTTGTGACCAAATAACCAGGTCTTTGTGTGTAAGCCAGTATTATTGTACCTTAGTGAAAAGAACATTCAGAACTGAGTAGAATGTCAGTGTAAAGTTCATGCCCATAGTCTACATGGCATGTTGTCATGAAAGCCACTATGAAATTCAGTAAATGCCTTCCCTAACATATATATATATACATATTTATGGAGAAAGAGAAAGAGAGAGAGAGAGAGGAAGGAGGCAAAGATGGAGGGAGGGAAGAAGGGAAAGCAAGAGAGAATGCAATAGTAATATTTTTGCCAGTAGTGTTTGAAATATATTTACTAGACCAAAATCCAAATTTAAATATACAAATCCAAAATATTAACTAATTAACATCCAATTAATGATTTGGCACAAAATTACAATCTAACAAATCTTTTATCTTGATGAAGAATCTTAAAGGATTGTCTCAGACAAAAGGAGGTTTATGGAGCAGGAAAATTATCTCATAATTGAGGAAAAATATTTGGCTACCTTTAGAGACCCTTCTGGGAGAAAAATATGGGAATAATTTTCTGATAAAATTTAATGAGATTAAGAGCCTTTTTAAGCAATCTGGTTACCACCACCCAAACATATGTGTTACTTAGCAACTTTAACCAGATATTCTTCTATTCTATCTACTCTAAAAATTTCATCCAAATCTACATTTCACTTTTTCTCCTACTGCAATCAATTATCTGGCTTCTATGAAGATTTTGCCCTTGCTGATAAGCTTGAACTAAGGCTATGGGAGTTGTTATCCATTTACATGAGATTTTTTTTTTTTTACTTGACTATTTGCCCCTCTAGCTGAGAGTTTGATACTCAAAATCTTTTTAATCCTCTGAGTTACATTTTGCTCATCAGTTAAATAAAGATAGTTAGATCATTATTTCAAAACCAACATTTATGGAGGTTTTCTCTAAGAAAAAATTCTCAATTTCTCACAAATACTGTGTTAATAGAAATCATTATTTGTTATAATGCTTTTAATGCCATTATAATTGGTTATTTAATTCATTATTTGAAAATATTTTTCATTTCTTTGGATAGTCTAAGACATATGTATGTTCCATAAGAAATTGAAATTTTGTAATTTTCATTTTGGTGATAATAGAAAAAATTAATATAAGCATACTCTGGATCAAGTAATGTCAATGCCAGTATTTGCCTTTGTGTTTACAATCTCTTTGGCTCTAAGTTATCTTTAGTGGAGATTCCACAGTTGGCACTGAACTTTTTACTGGGGTGCTAGACATCCTAGACATTTAAAGGTAGCCAGACATATTGGTTACCTGACACTATCTCATTTTATGTCTATTGTTTGAGCATAATTATTAGTAACACTCCCTCTTCCAATGTTGCTCATGTTGGAAAATAAATTATATGACTAACCTGCTTTAAATTATAACATTTCATTGCTATGTGAAGAGGAATTGCAGTATACCATATGTGTAATAAGTATTACTATAATTATTAAAATATTGTGATTTTTAAAATAATCCAATTAAAATCATTTTAGGAAAATCCTCTTAATTTTTGTATGTATTATTTCTTTTAAAATAATGTGTTTATTGTTTAGACCCTACATAAATAATTTTTGATCTTTAAATTTTTGTAATGCATACTCAAAAGCATGGGTTGAGTTCAGAAATATGGTTCTAATTTCTGATGCTTCATTTTTTATTTTGATAGATAATACAGAAAGAATAATAAGTCATATGGGTCCTTTAGGACTGGAATGATCATTATTAGTAGCTTATGTATGTTTGGAGATACATTCATGAAAGCAAAGTATATGGAGGTTAGAAAGATAGGCTCCACTTTGCAACCTATAAATAAAATCCAAAGGGAAAAAACTAAAAGAAAAATATAAAAGACATTAGCAAGGAAAGAATGACAAAAAATGTCAGGGAACAATGTAAGAAACACAGATAAGGAAAGAAAAATAGTTCAAAGTAAATTATAATATTAAGGTACTGATACTAGTGGCTATGTTAATTTTTTCTCATAGCAGAGTTTATGTTTTAATATATTTGATATGAGGCAAGCACCACTTGAACAGGGTGTGTAATGAGTATCAGCTGTCTTTCAGATCATTTGCTTTCCAATCAAAACTGGTTTTTGGCACCACACTTTCCTCAAGGCATTCTTCATCTCCATGTTTCTCAGGATGTAGATCAGAGGGTTGAACATGGGGGCAATGATGGTGTAGAAAAGAGCAAACACTTAATCTTCTGGAAAAGTTGTGGCAGGTCTAATGTAAATAAATAATGCAGGTGCAAAAAAACAGTGCCACAATAGTTATGTGAGAACTGCAAGTGGAAAGAGCTTTGCCATGGTTTTCTGCAGGGTAAATCCTGATGGTGTATAATATCAAAAGATAAGATATCATCAAGACCACAAAGGTCACCAAACCCATCATGCCTGATTTGGCAACAACTAGGATTCCCACTCTGTATGTATCAGTTCAGGCCAATTTCAGCAAAGGATACACATTGCAGAAGTAGTGATCTATCCCATTGGGGCCACAGAAAGGTAAATTGATAGTGACCAGAAACTGGTCAAAGGAATGCAGAAATGCCCCAGCACAGCAAGCGATGACCAGAACCTCACACCTCTGCCTGCTCATGAGACAGTATAGTGCAGGGGTTTGCAGATAGCCACCTAACAATCATAAGCCATCACCATAAGGATGAAGACCTCGATGCCACCAAAGAAGTGCATGGTAAAGAACTGTGTCATGCAGCTAGTATAAGAAATTGTGTTTCTTTCTGTCAGCAAGTCTATAATTAGATTGGGAGCCACTTTTGAGGTATAACATAGGTCTGAGAGAGCAAGGTAATAATAACGTTATTATTAAATGTGAATGAATTATTTATTTTAGAAATAATAATTTCAAGAAATACATGGGTTTGTCAATGAGCTGACTGCATCTGATAGAGATCATTATGAGCAAGTTTCCCATCCAAAGAGCTGTGTAACAAAATAAGAATAATAGAAAGCACAAATATTTAATTTTCTTGTTCTGGGAAAGTCCCAATATAATAAATTCCGTGATATTATTGGCAGTTTCCATGGTCTAATGCAGTTAATGCTCAAAAGGGTTGCCTGAAAAAAAAATGACATGTCAACATCAGAAATATTGATAATCATAGTGTGAATCAGAGTTTGTATTGCAGAAATAAATTCTTTTATTTAATGATCCATCCTGACTATATTTTAAAGTAATTAATTTTAAACTTTATATGAATAGGCTGACCATATAAATTAGACTATTTTGGAAGGGGAAATATTTTAAAAGTTGCAATTGTTTAGGGAATGAAGCAAAACGTGCATCCACTCTGTAGGAAGGATGCAAAGAGGCAAGCTTAGTTTGGATGCATTTCTTGTCCTCAAGTAACTTGCCTCCTTGATATACAGGACTAGGGTGAAGTGAGTGAGGTGAGTTGTGCAAGTAGAGGATAAGCTCCTGTCTTTATTTAAAATTTTGATATTTTGTTTATTGTGGAATTTTGCATTATTTTTTAAAGATTGAATCAAATATTTTTTTATCACAATTATTACATGGTTTGCACTCAATGTGAGTATCTCTTTAGCCTCATCCGAGCTCCTAATTCTGGATTAAAAAATATTATGTATTCAACAATAATACGGAGAATAATAAAAAACGATAGCATGAGAATCTAAGTGGCTGTGATATCTCTTTTGATTTAAATGAATAGATTAAATAATAATATTTTTATACATAAGTTTGAGAAAAGAAGGCTCCCTACAAGGTGAGGCTAGAATAATGCACACATCTGTGAATGGCTCTTAGAATACATTGGACTTCAATTATTTATTATTTAATAAACAAAGGAATACATAGGTTAATGAAAAACTTATGGTTTCCTTATTCTCCTGCTATTATTAAAGGTGACTGAATTATTTATTTTAGAAATAATAATTGCATAAATCATCCCAAAGTGTATTTTTCAGAATATAGCATATATTCTTAGTATTTCTATAATCAGATAAAACATAGAAATTATTTTATAAAAATCACCTGAGTTTATATCACCGTTACATTCAATTCTAATTAATTTGCCAATTTGTGTTCAAAGTTATAAGCACAGCTTTTTTCTTTTCCCTGAATTTAAAATCATTTTAATACTTTGTTCATAAGGCCCTTGAGGAACGTGATTCTTACAGGAAAAAATGATATAAAATGCACTTAAAAAGTTTCATTAATTAAGGAGTCAGGATGGTTTGAAACACACCATCTAAGTAGATTATATACTGTCAAAACAGGCAAATAAATAGATGACTCACTGGTTCCTTTGTTTCCTTTAGTTTAATGTTCCTCCTGACAACCCCCAACTTACTGTCACATACCCTTAGAATTCATAAGCATCCTTTGAAATTAGAACTTACACATCCAACACTTGCATTTTATTTCCAATTTTTTGTTGTTGTTAAGAATAGGTTCACATGATCCTGAATTTCACGTTTAGGTGACTCAAAGAAAGACCTTGGTAAGAAGAGCTACAAGGACTAGTTGTACACTAACACAAATTCACTAGATATGTCTTGCCAGGTTTCTTCACTTCATCATAATCCCTCCAATTCTTAATCTGTTCACTAAAATAATACATACTTGCCTTCTATATAACACATGGGGCTCTCCAAAAACTTGAATCAATTGCATGAAATAAGAGCTTCAATATGTTGATAGCAAAATAAAGAAAAAATAATTTATTTATTCAAAAATATATTTTGAGTTTCTACTGCATAACATGCACCTTGCTAGGCAGCAGGAACAAACTTAGGCCAGGGATGGAAAATCTTGCCACTCACAGCGGTTATATTAACAAACGCAAAATAAATTTCAGAAATAAAATAGAATCCCATTATTTTGCCCACTCAAATTCAGCATCACATAGGGAGATATTGCATAAATATTCTCTATTTGATAAAATGATTCACACAGTAAATTTATGAAATACCAATATAAATCTGTAACTTGCATTTCGTAGTGGGCTCAATCATCCTGTCTCTCTTAACTCTGCACAAAAGCCTATCAATATACTGGAATGTAAGTCAATGTGCATATGTAGGAAGCATTAACCCCAATAGATTATACCCAAACAGGAACATTTACATTTCATTTTCAACCTTCCTTATTACAAAGTATTAGATTAGAATCTGTAAAATTTGTATTTTAATTTGTAAACCAACTCTGCTAATTATTAATTCTTAAACCTTGGGATTCAGTCCTGTCCTACATTCTTAAAAAACGTTTTGTTAATAATTGACTTCTTTATTTCATGAATACATTTGAAGGATATATCGGGTAACATACTTTTGTTCTCTTACTACTTGCACCCAATAGATAATTTAGAACACCTGTTGGTGATGACACTTCAGACCCCCACCTACACTGAGTCTTTTCTCATTCCTAAGAGTAAAGTCTCATAACAGCACCCATACTGGTCTCCTTGAGTGTAACAAAGTTACTGCATCTCAAGTTTCATAACTTTTTGCCCCTTTGCAGCTCATTCCCATATATCATGGCAGATTAGAGTCTCTAAAATGTTGGTTCCTTTTATTACAACCATGCTCAAAAGACAGCATTTGCTTCTCCATCTCTAGCAAGCTTTTCTTGGCTCTTTAAACATATGGAAATCTTTATCTCCTTTAACACTCACTAAAATACTTCCAAATATTTCATCTTTCAGAGTTTGAACAGCAGGAAACTCATTCTTAATTTATTTCTCTGAGGCAGTTCTTCAGACACTCAACAACAGTACCTTGATTTCTTCTTGCCATCCATAATTTAGCCTAATAGTCAGTGCATAGACTTTGGATTCAGACAAGAGACCAGAAAAGAGTCATGGCTATATAATCTGAAGCAAGATAATAAATTTACCTGACACTCATTGCTCATCTTTTAATTTGTGCATTTTTAATATTAATGTCCCACAGTTGTAAATATTAATTTATTAGACACATAGTGTGCAATAGGAATTAATCTTTTCTTTTTCTCTTTGCCTTTCCTTACATTGCAATTACATGTCCGATATATAGTGACCAAAATAATAAATAAAAGTACATTGAAGATTTAAAATTAGAATAAAAATGAAAGTTATTACAGTTCAAATCAAATAGTGGTAATAATAGTGAATATTTATTAAAATGCTTACCACCTCTTAAATGCAACTGTCACCATTTTACACTTAGTCCCTCACATAATACTTACAATCTTATTAGGCTGCTTTGCAAATGAGAGAATCAAATAGTCTTTACAATTTGGTTTAATGCGGATACATATACAATGGCTGTTTTTAAGGTGTATTTTAATTCTTTTCTTACTATCTGGATACTGAAAATATATTTTTCAGTTTCAAATATTTCTTGAAATTATTCTAGGAACCATTTAGGAACCTTGTTAGGAATTATTCTAGGAACAATTTAGGAACCTTGTTATGTTTTCCTGCAACCCAAGTTTTCTCACCAAGACATTTCTTTCCATACAGCTTCGACTCCTGACACTCAGCAAAATTAATCTTATTTACTTTCTCTTTATTAATCACACTATTCTCTGATTCTCCCATTAAATTTATTCCACATTGATTTCTAAGTTAAGATGTTCTAAACCCATAATATTCCACACTATTAATTCACCCTGCATATAAAACATCTATAAAGGAGCAAAAGAGGAAGGAAGAAAGCAATGAATGTCTACTCTGCCTCATTTCCTTAATTGCTTTTGAATTGTGCCTCTTTTTTCCTATTTACATTTTACTCTTTTGCTTAAAATGCATATCAATCACTTGATTTAGCTATCAACTTACTTTTCACTACTATACCCCATATGTGACACTGAATAGAATTGCTATTATTTCCTTCATGAATTTCCCAAAATCATAAAAACACCTGCTTCTATTTGAAATCTGCTGAAGGATATGGACTAATCATTTGCTACATTTTATTTAGATTATAGGAAGTTATTATTTAAGACGTTTGTTGTTTTTAGGATTAAATAAAGTAATGCTTACAAAATTTGTTAGACTACTTTTTGTCTATTATTTCATATTTTGAAGTTGAATTAAAGTTTTAAAAAAAGTTTGAATAAGGTCAAAGGAAAAAAGGAAAATGCATATTTCAAAAGAAATAGAAGTATTTACAGAGAACAATGCAATTATCTTGTATAAGAAAACTTATATCTTTTATCTGAAAGTAATACTCATTTCTTATAGGTTACTTAGAATTTTACTTACCAAAGGAAGAACTCATTAGATAAATTCATTTAACTCTGAATTAATTGCAGTTTTCGCTGTTTAGAATACAGTCAGAATAAATGTTTGCCTTTACTGCTAAAGACTAATGAATTTCACCATACATTGAGGCTGTCCTGGGGATAAGACTCGCTGTTTTTTTCTTCAGAGAGTGTTCTAAACCAGGAGATTGACCGTACTCAGACTTTAAGACTTTAGTTACTTTTATTGAGCTAAGCCCGCGGGCGTCTGCAGCACACCTCACGCAGGAGGGAACTGCAGCCCCGGGGTTCTAAAATGGCTCCCTTTTATAGGGGGGTCGCCGACGCAGTTTGCAAGCAAGCAGGGTGTACAGAAGCGGATCTTGGCGGTTAGCTAGTGTCTGCACAACTTCAA
>JAQZBX010012509.1:0-20096 GCA_029593785.1 Cabassous unicinctus
TGTATTAAATTTTGTGAGAGAAGAAGACCAGAAGCAGGATGGTTATTTCTGTTTATGATTAGCATAAAGATGTGTCCTTGTTATATGAACAGTGATCCATCAGGCTGTTGATTTAACCTCTGCCAAAATTTAGTGTCAATACTTTCTTCAGATTCATAAACGATTTTCTTCATTCAGGAAATATATCACATGCTGTGGTTGTCTGTGCAAAAGTTAAAAAAAAAAGAACAAGAAATTTTAGAAAATAAATAAGACAATTTCTGTCATCTGACCTACTAGAAGAATAGCAGCTACTTGCTGATGGGAAAAAATCCGGCAAGCTTAGCTGTTAAAGGAGCCCAAATTAGGAAAGAAAATATTTTCATTGCAGACTTGACTAGAAAATAATTACAGATTCTGTTTCCTTTTTGGGTCAGTGGCAACAGCATCATACATAACTAATGTGGTTTATGGGCATATCAGAAACATCAAGGTGCACCCACAATTAAGATATAAGCTCATTTTAATTTGGTAAGCCATCCTCTTCACTTTCACATTTATTTTCTTGAATAAGTAAATGTGAAAGATAATGTCTTTGATGGTTAAAGGGAAGAAATTAAAATTCTATTGGCACTAAATGACACATTGACAATATGTCTATAGTAAACCCTCATGTCTGTCTTTCTCAATTACCTTTTACAATCAGTAGTAGTCAGCACTTGATTGAAAAATAATATGATCAACTAGGACCTTTTCATTTTGGGTAGCAACAATACAGCAAAAATGGTCAATATGCAACTGTGATATTTATGATTCCATGACATATTAAAAATGTATTACACTGAAATTTTATGATATACAATAATGCCTGCATGCTATTTTGCCTGGATTAATTGACATTATGTTATGAAAACATATGCATAGTATTAATGTTATTGTACCAGAGGTCTGCAGAAGTGGAAGTGCGGTCCATTTCTTATCGGGAACGATTCATACAAACCAGGCACATGGACCTTTCAATGATAAAACATGGGAAATCCTGGCATGGTGGCTTCAGCTTCATTTTACATGGGCTGGATGGAGAGAGATAACTAAATTGGCTAACAGGGAGCAATGAGTGACTGTCAGTGAAGCAAACCTTGTGCATATTTTCAACCTGCATACATAATCATGCACAGACTTCTGTTTTTCTGGTACTCATTCAAGCATTCAGTAAGTGAAATTCCAATGAGCTGGAACCTCTTCCTTCAACAGATGTTTCAGCAAATTATTTTCCTGCTGCCACCACTTCAAAAGGTTTTTCTAACTCAGTAGATGACTTAACTGCCTGTAGGGCTTATATGTTTCCCCTAACTTATTTTACAATCTATTTTCTCATTCAAGGCATAATAGTGTGGGTCATTTTTATAGAAGGAGTGGAAAATCATGCTAAACTATACTTTTCTCACTTTTCTTCATAGGTCAGTAAGTTCACAACTTTACTACTCTAAGAGACTTATGTTACAAATACTAAACTGAACTCTAACCTACTTCCAATTTGTAAATGGGACACATGTTATTATCACAGAAAACTCTCCTAAGTGACACTGTAAAGCTGCCTAATTGTAAAACCACCTTACATTCGTTGTTTTAACATACGATTCTTGGCTATTGTTGCATATATCTTGTTGATGTAATAACGGAGTTTTTGCCTGGTTTTCAGACTCCTTTTATGTTTGTTAAATAAAACCTTTGTTGGCTATTACCACTATCTGTATGACTGAATTAAAATAACAGTGTTTAAGGAAGCTGATATTAATCCAAGGGTTATTGCTAGAGAATGGGGATCAAAAGTAGAGGGAGTAGGGAGTCTTAAATTCTATTTCATAAACTTCTGTATTGTTTATTTATTTTTTTACCACGAGTAGGCATTACATTTCTAATAACAAATAAGAGAAATATTATTACAGTACAAACAAGTAGTTGCAAAGACAATTGAATCAAAATTTAATTCATTCTTTCTACTTTATTTTCTGAGGGTCCTAATTCTTCTATAGTAGAACGGTTGTGAGATCCACTGGAATTTATTTTTTTGAGTATGCAACTTCAAAGAATGAAAAAGGACCATTACTGGATAATATAAACCTTCATCTGAAATATTTGTTATATATTTTCCAAAAAGAATCGGAAGGAGAGGAATTGTAGGAATTTGGCAGAGTAGGAAGCTCCAGGCATCAGGCCCTCCATCAGAACAACTATTAAACAAGCAGCAACTGTCTGAATCACCTATTTTGAAACTCCAGAGTCCAGTAGAACACTGTGCAGCATCCAGGGAAGAGTGGGAGGAAGAGGCTGCTTAATTGCAGTAAGTGCCATATATTAATTTCTCTGAGTGGTGGTCACTGTTGTCCATTGCCTGTTCTCATGGCAGGCAACAGTGGGGTATATGGTTTGCTGGTGCCAGAAAGGGACATAAATATCTAGATCCCCAAGATCCAGGGGGTGAGGAGGGTGCAGTCTGATTGGTGATCACTGCTTTTGATTAGCTACTTTGGATCATTGGGGGCCCGGCTCTGATAGCAGCCTTTGTTACAACCCACCCCAGACAAGGACAATGGAGGACACTTAAAGATGTACACTTTCTGAGAGCTGCAGAGGACAGTTGAAGGGCTGCATTGACTAGGCAGGTATTGAGTCAGAAAAGCACAGCTTTGGGAAGCCATGAAAGAATCTTCTGGAGTCCTTCCTGGCCCCTTTCTTATACCCTCTCCAGGGCAGTTGGAGTCAGCTGGTGTTCTCTTTGTGGATCTGTGGCCTTGTTTGGCTGAAAGACTAACTTGGGGAACACCTCTCTGACATGGCCCCCCTCCCTGAATTTGCCCTTCAGGCAAAAGCAGCTTGAGACAATGAAAGCAGTATAAGAAACAATTGAGGAGGGCAACGTGGAATAAAGGGTTGCTTGCTTTAAGTCTGGTGGAACACCCCAGAGAGGGAGAATATCTATTTCCTGGGAAGTAGAGGGGCATTTCAAACTCCTGTAAACAGGGAAACACAAGCCCAGGACACTATACAGGGCCAGGAAAGACAGGGAGGTCCTTGTACTTTGCATTTGCCTTTGGCTTACCTTCCTGAAAGGAGGGCTGAACTCTGAAGGACAGCATCAACTAATGCAAAACAAATTTGTAGAGATGTCAAAAGTCTTTTTTGCTTAGGTCTGATTGGTTTTTTAGCTCTTGGCACTCAAGAAAATCTCTGTCATATCACGACCTGGATACAAACTCAAGAAAAGACAACTCAGGGAATAAATCCCAGAGTTAACATTTTATAATATTAAAATGTACAGTGTGAAGCAAAAGATTACAAGAAAAGGAAACAGGAAATGATGGCCCAACAAAACGAAGAGGATAATAATCCAGAAAACATCAATGAAGAGACTAGTCTATGGACATACTGGACAAAGATTTTTTAAATGATCTTCAGTATGCTCAAGGAGATGAGAGAAAATACAGAGAAAGAACTGAAGGATATAAGGAAAACAATGCAAGTGTAATATGAGACTCTCATTAAGAGATTAAAAAATAAAAAAGGAACAAGTCAAGCTACTGGAATTGAGAAACACATGGACTGAAATGAAAAATATCCAGGAGGCTTTCAACACTAGATTGGAGCTGGCAGAGAAAGAATCAATGAACTTGAATACAAGACAATTAAAATGAACCAGGCTGAGGAACAGAAAGAAAAAAGAATTATAAAAAGAGAAAAAAGCTTAAGAGACCTGTGGTACACCATCAAGTAGACCAATATATGCTTAATGGGAGTCTCAGAAGGAGAAAAAGGAGAGAAAGGTACAGAAGGAATACTCAAAGAAATAACAATAGGAAACTTCCTAATCTTAGGAAAAAATATGAATATGCACATCTAAGAAGCTTAGAGAACACCAAACAGAATAAAATTGAAGAGAATTTATCCTGCTTGCCCCTTTACATACTGATTAAACAAACAGCAACAGAATACATATTCTTCTCAAAAGCACATAGATCATTTCTCCAGGATAGACTATATCTTAGGTCACAAAACAGGTGTTAATAAATTTAAAAATATTGAAATTATACAATGTATCTTCTCCAACCATAATGGACTGAAGCTAGAAATCAGTAACAGAAGGAAAAATGAAAATTCACAAATATGTGGAAATTAAACAACGTGCTCTTAAAAAAACCCATGGCTTAAAGGGGAAATCAAAAGGGAAATTAGGAAATATTTTGTGGTGAATGAAAATGAATAGAAAATATGCCACAACTTATGGGATGCAGCAAAAGCAATGCTGAGAGGGAAATTTGTATCTCTACATGCTTACATTAAAAAAAGAAGAAAGCCATCAAATCAGAGAACTAACCTCAAAACTGGTAGAACTAGAAAAAGAAGAGCAAATTAAACCCAAAAGAGGTAGAAGGAAGGAAATAGCAAATATTACAGTGGAGATAAATGAAATAGAGAACAACAACAACAACAACAACAGAGAGAGAGAGAGAGAAACAAAACCAAAACATGCTTCTTTGAAAATATCAATAAAATTGACAAACCTTTAGCTATACTAATGAAGAATAAAAGAGAGAGAATGAATTGCTAAAATCAGAAATGAAAAGGGGGGCATTATTACTAATCCACTGAAAAAAAAAAGGATATATGGGGATACTATGAACAAATGTACACCAACAAATTAAATAAACCTTGATGAAATGGATACATTTCTAGAAACATACAAACTATCTACACTGATTCAAGAAGAAATAGAAGATTCCAACAAACCAATAACTAATAAAGAGATTGAATCTGTAATCAAAAACATCCTAACAAAGAAAAGGCCAGGACTAGATGGCTTCACAGGGGAATTTTGTGTAATATTCCAAGAAGGTTAACACAATCCTACTCAAACTTTTCCAAAAAACTGAAGCTGAGGGAACACTCACTAGTTCATTTTACAAGACCAACATCACCATTATACCAAAGTCATATAAAAATACCACAAGAAAGAAAATTACAGACCAATATATATATATATGAATATAGATGAAAAAAATCCTCAACAAAATACTAGCAACACATTAAAAGAATTATACGCCATGATCAAGTGGGATTTACCCTGGTATGCAAGAATAGTTAAACATAAGAAAATCAATTAATGTAATACACCACTTTAACAGAATGAAGAAAAAAAAAAAATATGATCATCTCAGCTGATGAAGAAAATACATGTGAAAAAATCCAGCAGCACTTCTTGATACAAGCAGTTAGAAAACTAGAAATAGAAGGAAACTTCTTCAACATGGTAAAGGGCATATATGAAAAACCCATAGCTAACATTATACTCAATGATGAAAGACAGAAAGCTTTCCCTCTAAGGTAAAGAACAAGACAAGAATGTTCACTGTCACCACTGTTACTCAATATTATACTGTAAGTTCTATTCAGAGCAATTAGGCAAGAAAAGAAATAAGAGGCATCCTACTTGGAAGGAAAGAAGTAAAACCTTTCCCTATTTGCAGATGACATGATCCTAAATACAGAAAATCCTTAAAAGTTCACAATAAAACTTCTGTAGCTAAGGAGTAATTCAGCAAAGTGGTGAGGTACAAGACCAACATCCAAAATTCAGTGATGTTTCTTTACACTAATAATGATCTGAGGAGGAAGTCAAGGAAAAAAATCCATTCACAATAGCAACTAATAGAATCAAATATCTAGGAATAAATCTAACCAAGGATGTAAAGGAGTTGTACACAGAAAACCACAAAAACAGTGCTAGAAGAAATCGAAGACCTAAATAAATGAAAGGATATTCCAGGTTCATGGAATAGAAGACTAAATATTGTTAAGATGTCAATTCTAGCCAAATAAATTTACAAATGCAACACAATTCCAATCAAAATTCCAACAAATGGAAAAGCCAATCATCAAAATTATATGGAAGTGAGGAGGTGGTGTATCTCAGTGGTTTGAGCATCTGCTTCCCGTATATGAGTTCCTAGGTTCAATCCCTAGCACCTCCTGAAAAAAAAATATGGAAGGGTAAGGGACTCCAAATAGCCAAACCTATCTTGAAAAAGAAGAGCAAAGTTGGGGGACACACACTTCCTTTTCTTAAAAATTATTACAGAGTCACAGTAATCAAAACAGCATAGTACTGGCACAAGGACAGGCTAGCGATCAATGGAATTGAATTAAGAGTTCAGAAATCAACCCTCAAATTTATTACCAACTGACTTTTACAAGGGGGCAAAGACCTCTCAACTAGGAAAGATAGTCCCTTCAACAAATTTGGTCCTGGGAAACTGGGATATCCATAGGCAAAAGAATTAAGGTGGACTCCTCACACCATATACAAAATCAACTTAAAATGGCTCAAAGACTTAAGTATATAAGAGCCAGAACTATAAAACTCCTAGAAGAAAACGTAGAGAAGCATCTTCAGTACCTTGTGTTAGGCAATGGTTTCTTAGGCTTTATACCCAAAGCATAAGCAACAAAAGAAAAAACATAGAAAAATGGGATCTCATCAAAATTAAAAATTTTGCACATCAAAGGACTTTTTCATGAAAGTAAAATGATAGCCTACACAGTAGGAGAAAAGATATGGAAACCACTTATCTGATAAAGGTTTAATATTCAGAATGTATTTTTAAAAATCCTTCAACTCAACAACAAAAAGACAAACAACCCTACTGAAAAAAAAATGGGCAAAAGATTTGAAGAGACATTTCTCTGAAGAAGATTTACAAATGGGCCAAAAGCAAATAGAAATATACTCAACATCATTAGCATTAGGGAAATGCAAATCAAAACCACAATGAGATACCATTTCATACCCACTAGAATGGCTACTATTGAAAAACAACTGGAAAATTACAAGTGTTGGAGAGGATCTGGAGAAATAGGAACACTCATTCATGCTGGTGGGAATGTGAAATGGTGTAGCTGCTGTGGACTACAGTTTGGCAGTTCATCAGAAGATTAAATTTAGAATTATCACATGACCCATCAATTCCACTTCTTGGCATGTACCCAAAAGAATTGAAAGGAGGGACTTGAAGAGTTATTTTCACCTTTATGTTCATAGATGCATTATTTACAATTGCCAAAAGATGGAAGCAACCCAAGTGTCCACGATCAGGTGAATGGATAAACAAACTGTGGTATATACCCACAATGGAATATTATCCAGCCATAAAGAGGAAAGAAGTACTGATTCATGCAACAAAATGGACGAGCCTCTAAGACATCATGTTAAATGAAATAAGCCATGCACAAAAGGACAAATATCGTATGATCTAATTGATATGAAATAGAGTAAACAAATTCATGGACTCAGAATCTAGAATATTGGTTTTTGGGGAAGGGTTGGGGTGCTTTTAAGGGGTGCTTAAAATGTACAGAGTTTCTACTTGGGATGATGGAAAAGTTTTGGCAAAGAAATGTGATGATGGTAGCACAACATTGTGAACATAATTAACAGCACTGAATTATATATTTGAATGTGGCTACAAGGGAAAACTTTAGGCTGAATATATGTTATTTGAATAAAAAAATTTAACAACTCCGTGGAACTGCACAATACAGACAATGAACCCTAGGTTAAACCATGGACTGAAAAAACATATATATATTAGCTTCATTTTTCAATATTAATATGTGCTTGTTAGCCCGCCCTAAATCAATGTATCATGTTAATTACACTTGGCAATAAGAAATTGTGCGTTTGGGAAAGCAAGTTGTGCAGGAAGCTTGTTATGACGGATGAGTATTGGAAATGTTCTGGGGAGGGAGCAGTGGGGCAACAGGGTCATCCGCCATGTGGTTGAGAGCAACACACTGCTGCCTTTTGCCTCCACCATGACTGCCTCCATGGACATTCGTCCACTTGGAGGCTGGGGTCCCATATCCTAGCGTGTGGGGCCAAGAGGCCAGCTGAGGTCCCCAGCCAAGGACTTCTGCCGACAGAGGCCCCATGAGCAGCTCCCTTAAGGCCTCATGACTGTAACATGGCTGATACAGCTGCAGGAATCACATCCTCACACGACCGTGTCCCAGGCAGCAAGGAGTGGGGGTGAAGGGGAGGAGGTGGAAAAGCAGCCTCTCTACTGGAATTTCTCTTGTTTCACTGAGAAGGATCAGCTTTTCCAGATGCTCCAGATTTCCCCCTTATATCGCACTGGCCAGAACCAGATCATAGAACCACCACTCACAAAATGGGCTCCAGCTCATCCACATCAGTGCTCCCTGTCTGATGCGCTTTCATCAATTGTAACAAATGTACCATACCAATGCATTGTGTTAATAAGAGGGTGAACTCTGTATTTTATGCATGACTTTTCTGTAAACCCACAATTTTGCTAATAAAAAATGAATTGGAAGATTCATTGAAAATGGGATATTCCTTTTGATCTTATATTTAAAGTGGATTGTTAAATAACAATCCACTTGAAATTTTTAAGTGTCTACTGATTTTAATATTGATGGATATCTGCAGTGTTGTCATATTATGCACAATTTAAAAATCTACATAAGGAGATACAAAGTCACGTCACTATTAGGATGACCTTATTTTCAAACTAAAAATAAAACTAACTAATGACTGTAGCTCTACCTTTGTGCAGATCTTCTTCCCAACACTTTGAGCAAAATATTTTTTCGCAACCCTATATATGGGAAGATTGCAAACCTTTTGAGAGGCAATGATCATTTGACCCAAGGAGTACATTAGATTATTTTGGTTAGAGGTGATAGAAACTCCACTAACATTAACAAGTAGAAAGGTAATATGTTGGCTCATGAAACTAAGTATGTGAGGGTATGTGTGACTCATTTCAGGTGAGACTTGTTCCCAGGTGTTTAGACAATGTCATGGTGCCCCTGCTTCTCTCTTTCCTTATCCTGGTTCTGTTTCCTCCATATTTTTGGCTTCACTTTCTGGCATGTTCTGTCTACATGATGGGAAAGATGACCACTGGCCACTAGCAGCCCCAAACTTGTTCAAAAAGGAAGAGAAAGCTACTCTTTTTCCCAGAGCCCACATAGAAAATCCCAAGAAAAATATTAACTGACCCTGCTGATATCATGTGGTCATCTCTGCCAGGGAATTGGAGTTCATTGATTGTCTAGGTTGGATCATGTACCCACCAGGGTGTTGGGAGATGGGACTGATATTTAACAAGCCTGCTGTGGTGCAGTGGGAGTGGGGTTGATCTAAAAGTAAGGATCATTGGATAGACCAAATACAAGTGCCCACTTTGCAAGTCCACTTCCCTGGGATCTGGTAAATTTAGCAGCACTTAGATTGGTGCCTGAAAGGTAATTAACTTTAGGCATTAGATAAATAAGTGAATATTGTTTTCTCTTAATTTTTAGTACTTGCCAAACAGTTGTAAAAAAAATTCACTTAGTCATAATTCACTTAGAAATCTGAGGGGAAAAATAATGCTCAAATAAGTTTGTGTCAGCTTTGTTGAAAATGCATCTTGATGACCATTGATTCCCAAATCTCCAATTAGGTGAAAACTCCCTTATTTAAACCACCTTATCTCTTCCCATCTTAAATTTTGGGACTATCATGAAGTATTTATAATTATGGTGACAATAATCATGATAAATGGTGTTGTTTATGAAGTGATTACCCATGTAAAGCTTATCAAGTGGCTTCTCTTACATAATTCTTACAAGAATTCTGTGAGGTAAGTTTTAGATATTCACTTTTATAAGCAGGGAAACTGAGGTCTGGAGAAACGAAATAACTTACCTAAGATCAGCACCGTGCAGAGGAGCAGAGATTTGGACCAGATTTTTCCAGTTCCAAATCCTTTCCTCTTAACTGCTATACTGTAAAGCCTTCTCTGTACAGGAGCTTGCCTACACAAAGAAAGTAAAATATGACATTAAAACAGTTATTCACATAGCTGAGCATGGAGGTTGGGTGAACAGGGGCTCCTTTTGGAGAAGGAGGTTTCAGGTCTTAAATGACTCAGGAGCATAATTACTCTGTTCTTCTAGTCTTTTTCATTCAGCTTATCTGTATATTTTCTAGGAACATACCTACTTTTAATTTCCACATGTAAAATATATAAAATAATCCTCATTAAGGAGATTGTATTCTTAATGAAATTCCAATATTCTTTTACCAGATTGTATTCTTAATGAAATTCCAATATTCTTTTACCACTGTATTGCTTCATTTAAGTTTTTGAAGGATAAAATAACAGCAATTAGTATTTGTATGATGTTTCACAATTAGCCAAGCATTTTCCAATTTGTTGCTTGTAATGTAGACAGATCAGACACTGCTATCTCTCTTTTATTGATGAGGAAACTTAAATTTCAAAAAGTTATGTGACTTCCTGCCAAATCTGATTCCAAATCTTATGCTCTATCAATTACAATTTTTAAAAATCAATTTCATTTCCGGTAAAGAAAAGCTGGTTTTTCTTTTGTTTCTTTTTATTTTGGGATGTTGGAGAGAGGTGTTGGAGGTGGTGGTAAGAAGGTGGGCAAAATTGTCCTGTAATCAAATAGAGATTATCATTTTAATGGAGGTAAAACTGCCAAGGGAAGAAACTGTTATGAGGTTAATCAAAAGCTATTACTGATTTCTATAGGACAGTCGTTTGCAAACTTATTTTTACCTGTCGTGTGGGTGTCATCACCACTTCCCCCATAGCACTCCTTTCCTTTTCTCTTCTATGCTCATAATGTGGAGAATTACATTGATCAATTTTCTGGTCTTAACACAATCTTGAATTCCTGAAATAAACCCAACTTTGTTGTTATATATTATTATATATTACTGAATTTGATATGCTAGGATTTTATTTATTATTTTGCACCTATATTCATGAGCATGGCCTGTAATTTTTCTTTCTGGCAATATCCTCAGTAGGTCTTTGTATCCAGGTTATGTTGGCCCAGAAGTGTTTGATTCAATGAATACATTAATCAGACTCTTTTGGTTAGAGATGATAGAAACTAAACTAAAACAATGTTTTCCTTTTTTCCTCCTATCTTCTATAAGATTTTATGCAAAATTGATATTATTTCTTTCTTAAATATTTGGAGGAATACCCTGGTGAAGCCATCTGTGTTTGCAATTTTTCCTTTGGGGCAGGTTATAATTTAATTATGAATTAAATTATTTTAATACACATGGTTCTCAAATTTTCTATTTCTTCCTGTGTTAGTTTTGGTAATTTGCGTTTTTCAAGGAATATTTTTCATTTTGTCTCAGTTTTCCCACTTAACGATATGGAGTTTTTAAGATAACATCTTATTATCATCTTAATATCTCTTATATCCTACGTGATGTCTATTTTTCTAATTGTATTTAGTTATTTCTCTCTCTCTTTTTTAATCAAGATTGCCAGGGTTTATCTGTTTTATTGGTCTTTTAAAAACATCACTATTTGACATTGGTGATATTCCTCTATTATGAAATTGTTTATTTCACTATTTTATGGTTTTATATTTATTACATTCTTCTCTTTAACATCTTTGGGTTTCATTTGCTGTTCTTTTAACTTCTTGTGATGGATACTTAGATTACTGATTTTCCAGCTTTTTCTTTGTATAAAATATGCATAACTTTTCCTTTAAATATGACTTTAACTGCATTCTACATTAGTTCTGAAATATCATATTTTTGTTTAAATTGGGTCCAAAATATTTTCTAATTTCTATTTTAATTTCTTCCTTTGACCTATGGGTTATTTAGAAGTGAATTGCCTAATCTGAAACATTTTGGATTTTTAAAATTATCTTATTGTTAATGATTTCACTATAATTTCTAATTTCACGCTAATAAAAGAACAGGTTGTGTGTAATTCAGTCCTTTGGTGTTTATTGAGACTTGTTTTATGACTCAGCATATGGTAAATTTTGATAAATGTTCTACATGCATTTAAAAATTATGTATATTCTGCAGTTAAGTACAGTGTTCAATATATGTAGGATTAGATCAATTTTTTAAATTGTGTTGTCACATTTTCATATCTCTACTTTTTTTTTGTCTGACTTTATCGTTTATTGAGAGAGATATATTAAAGTCTTCTTGTTTGAGTGTGAATTTTTGTTTGTTCAGTTTTTGGAGTTATAGATTAAAATAAAAGTTTTTGGAGTTATGTTGTAGGTACAAGTAAATTTAGAATTATTTTATCTCCCAGAGAGTTAATCCCTCTTTATTTCAATTCATGATACTTGTTTTAAAAACTAATTTGTTTGATATTAATATAGCTATGTTTGCTTTCTTTTGATTAGTGTTTGCATGTTATATCTTTTCCAATCATTTTACTTCCAACCTCTCTGTGTACTTAAATTTTACATAACTAAATATGTAAGCACAATATATAGTCTACTAATCTTTTCCCTTTAATTGGAGAATTTAGTGTGTTTATATTTTTTATAATGGCATATTGATTTAGCTTATTTATACAATGCAGTTATTTATATATTTGGGTTTGGGGTTTAAATCTACCATCTTACTATTTGGATTTTATTTGTTCCATCTCTTTTTTGTTTTTTATTTTCTTATTTTCATTGCTATGGCTCTGTTTAATCTTCCTGGTTTTAGCCACACTTTCATGTGTACTTCTTAGGATTCTCATGCATGTCTCTAATTCCTAAGACTTTCTTGGGCTCAGCAATATGAATCATAAATAATAAGCTTTTTTTTTTGGAAGCAGCAGGGATTGAACCCAGGACCTTGTACATGGAAGCAGGAGCTCAACCACTCAAGCTACATCTACTCCCCAATAATAAACATTTTATTATTCCATTTCCCCTCTCAGTTTGCTAGTTATCTTTATATGCTTTTATTAACATTCTTGTATTTATTTTAGAAATTAAAATATGCATCCTTGACATCTTATAGTCTACTCTAAATTATGCTCTTGTCTGTATTTTCCATCCTTTGATCTTTCTGTATTCAATGTGGATAATTTTTTCAGACCTACCTTACTTTTCACAATATTCTCTTCTACTGGACCTATTCTGTTCTTGTATCTATCTATTGAATTCTTAATTTCAGTTATTTATTTTCCAGTACTAGAATTTTTATTTGATTTAAAAAAAATTAATTCCTGCCAAATTCTTCATTTTGCCATCTATTTTCTTGAACACATTCATCAAAGTTATTTAAAAATCCATGTGTAATGCCTGTGTCTGTTTTCCTTATCTATTTTTTTTTCTTGAATTTTAATAATTTGAGGACGTTTGAAATTTTGTGTATAAAATACTTTATGAGCCTTAGGTTGATGTTATCTTCTTCCAGACGGATTTCTTTGGAGGAGTGGTAGATCACTTTGATCCAATCAGTACTGAGATGATTTGAAGATGTTCAGTCCTTTTGAGGTCTGGAAATAAATAAATCAGTCAGGGCATATCCTGGGGGTGTTCTTGACTGCCCTTGAATTTCAAAGTTTTTCCCAATGCTACCAGACTGCTGACAATTTTTGGCTTTTTAGTCTATTGGTTATTACTTTCTGCTTAGTTTCTAGACTTGAGGAATATTGAACTCAGTTCTCCACAAGTTTCTTTTTCTCCCAGGATCATCTCCACTAAAATCCTGCCTGCCTTGATAACTTTATCAGTCTTTGTTTCCCCACCTCTCCGAGACTACTGCAAAACTTTAGCAGTGACCTTCTGCTTGGCTTCTCGAACCTCTCATTCTGTGCTTATGAATTGGCATGTGCTTCAGAGGAAGAGGAATGAAGAGTGATTGTCTCACCTTAATGTGTTTTCCTTTCACTCATCTTTTCCTCTCAAGTCTTTGGTTAATCTCCTGTGTTTTCAGGCAGCATTTAAAAAATCATCCTGATTTGAAAGTTGTTTATACTGGGAGAGTTTGATCTTATATAAACTATACTATAATAGTTCAAAACAGAAGTCTCTTCTTGATTTGGTTTCATGGATACTTCTCTGATATCCTTTTCCCCTTGTTTTTTTGTTTGTTTCTGTGT
Organism: Cabassous unicinctus; assembly: GCA_029593785.1. NCBI lineage: Eukaryota > Metazoa > Chordata > Mammalia > Cingulata > Chlamyphoridae > Cabassous > Cabassous unicinctus. The sequence continues at coordinate 13,956 of JAQZBX010012509.1, forward strand.
TTTTGGTTGGTCTGTGTCTTTCATGGTATAGATTTTCTTATACGTGGTAATCTTATACAAAGTATGAGAAAAACTGTAATATCTGTGAGGGTAGGCGGGGCTTTATGAGTTGGCTTCAATGTATGGTGAGTATGATGGACAGTTTCTCTGGGTCTCCCTAATTATTTGCATCTATAGGTCTTTTCAGTTAAGCTAGTTTCTTGAGGGAGAAATCCTCTAGTCTCTTTCAGGGGCATAACCCTGGCTGCCAGTGATGTGAGGGCCAAAGGGGGAGAATCTTGGGGTTCAGTGTGCAGGCTTCCACTTAACCCTTAGTTTCTACTATTGTAGTGTCCACTTCAACCCCTGCCGGAAAAGCGCTGCTGTTTCATTCTCTCCACGAAATAGACTTCTCGTCTTCTAGAGGATTGAGGAGGGCGTCTGCAACCTTGGGCAGACTTTCAACCAGTCCTTCTGATTTCAGCCACACCGTTCCTCTGCTTCATAGGTGCCTCATGCATGCCTCTAATTCTTTGGATTTTCTGGGGTATAGCAATATATCAGCCTATTTCTGAATAACCCCAACTGAGAAGTTATTTGTAGATTTGTCTGGTCTGCCAGGTCAAGCCCCTTTCCAGCTTCCATAGTTTTTTGTTTGTTTGTTTTTAGAAGGTATTGGGGATTAAACCCAGGACCTCATACATGGAAGCAGGCGCTCAACCACTGAGCTACATCTGCTCCCCCACCCCCAGCTTCCATAGTTTTATTGCTGCAATCTCCTCTCCTATTCTTTTTGAATGTGTGAATTGGTGTGTATTTCTGGTATCTACTCACTGTCATATTTAGTGAGACTTTAGGAGGAAATTATGTTAATGCATGTGTTCAATATCATGTTTCACTGGAAGTTTACTGTGCTCTTAATAACTAAAAACATTTCTTTAAGAATTAATAGATGTGCTGTCCTAATGATATAAAAAATATTTACTTAAGTTTCCAATCCAGAGAATTTTTCCTAGACAAACACTTTAATTACTGACCTATTAGCATCGGAAACATAAATGTAAAACAAATTTGCCTATTTGACCATGAGAGTGTCATTTCACAGAACAACCCAAGTCCAGGGATTATTTTATGTGGGTTAAAGGAGGTGCTTGGGATGTTGGATCAAAATGTTTTAGAATATTAAAGGTGAAACATTTTTTGCATGCTTGCTAAAGCAAGAATATGTTTTAGCTCAGCTTCTTCAGTCAAAAACTTCTTGAAATTGCCCGGGTGTGAGTTTGTTACACAAGCAACTGATAATCGTTTCAAACAGTTTCACTCATTGCTAGAATTTTGATTTGACCTTGCAAAGTGTCAGTGCCTGTTTAAAACAGAAGAGTACATGTACATTGAGAATGTTGGGCAAGAGAGGACTAGTAAATATCCTCTATTTGAAGTTACTCAATTTATTTAGAAATTCACACTGGAAATAGCTAGTGACATTGATAATGCATTTGCTATCATGAAGGAGAAGATTGGGTTCTTATCTGGACTATGGTATCATGGAAAGAGTTATGATTCCTTTATTAGGAAAGAGCTGCAGAGAATCAACTCAGGGGCATAGGGGAAGTTGGAATTTTGTTGAAGTTATTTATCTCAGAGAGGAAAGGAAGAGACTGCTAAAACAGAAAATAACTGTGTACTAAATACTGGAAGGTGAAGGTCCTCAGAGGAACAGCACCCAGTTTGAAACCTCAAGAACTCATAACCGGTTAGCAGAGGACTGTTAACATTCTTCCTTGATCTGCTACCACGTTATGACCAAGGAGTCTATAATTGAATATTCACTTTTAATTGACTGTAGATTAATTTCTAAACACTTTTCTCTCTTCCTTATAATCTATAACATCTTTCCTTTCTCTATATTTAAATATAATGGTTTTATATCTCTTCTCATAATATTTACTTCATTCAAGAAGCATAGTGAGATTTTTCGATGTGTGTGCAACAATGTATTAGATGATCTTTCCTCAGGATTTCTTCTACTTATGGACTTAATTTGTCTTATAGGCATTTCTTAAATTATGGACATGCATCCTCCAAATGTCCTCATATTAGTAGAACTATTTTATCATAAACAAAAGAATCCCAGTTCAAATGATATTAAACAATAAAGGGAATTTATTGCCATACCTAATTGGGAAATTTGGGGTATAGATGTATTTAGGTACACCTGGATCTAGTAGATGAAACATGCAATCGGGATTGGCTTATTCTCTCAGTATCCTCTGGGGTACCTTTATTTTCAGGCAAGGGTTTTCCATATGGTTCCTAAGGTGGCCACCAATAGTATATGTTTATACTATAACAAAATTAGCAGCCCCAGCAGAAAGAGAATGCCTCTTCTGGATAATCCAGGATAAGTCCCCGTGATGTCTCCCAATGACATGTCCTGGGCCATTTGCCCATTCCTGCCCCCGACATTATGGCTCAGGAAATGGAGTGTTTTGACTATCTAGGCCTTGGTCACATATTCACTCTTGGAGTAAGAGGGAAGATTAAAGTGTTCTTACTACAAAATCTCTGGGCATGTGTGGTGGTTTGGAGCTGTATGTACTGCAGAAAAACATGTTCTTAAACTTAATCCATTCCTGTAAGTGTGAACCTATTGTAAGTAGGACCCTGTGATGGGATTACCTCAGTTAAGGTAAGGTGTGGCCTAGGATGGCTCTTAATCCAATTTACTGGATTTCTTGAAAAGCAGAATGAAACTCAGAAAGAGAGAAAGCCACAGGCAGCAAGAGGCTGAAATTCAATGGAACCTGGAAGAGAAGGGAGTGGCTAGAGAGGCCTCCATGTGCATTGCCATGTGGCAGAGGAGCCCAGGACCAAGGATCACTGGCAGCCAGCCCCAGAACTCCAGTCTTCAGGAGTGAGGCATTGTCTTGGTGATGCTTTATTGGACTTTCTCTTATCCTCAAAACCGTGGGCTGTTAAAATTCCCATTGTTTAAGCCAACCCATTGTATGCTATTTTCTTTATCAGCCAAGGAAACAAAAGCAGCATGCAAAAACAAAAGTATCCACTGCACTCCTGTAAGTAAAACATTTCCTCCCCAATTCTTTCTGAAGCCGTTAGATGCTCCTATCCATTCTATAATTGGTTGTTGATACAGAGAACGTTCTCTACCCGTTTTTTTCTTTCTCTAAGATTCTACGCAACTGAGAGCTCAGAGCACAGTTAAGTCTCACCCAGTCACTCTCTTTATCATGCATTTTTATTCAACCTCTTTTATCTACTTCTTCCCTCACTCTCTCTTCTAACTCTTGTCCTTTTATCTCTAACACTCCTCTCTCTGTCTTTCCTTCTTACATGTTTGAGGGGGAAAGTGCCTCTAATCGTGAATGGTAGGTTTAACAGTATATATTCACAGTGCTATACATATACATACAAATGTAAAGGGAATGTGAAGTCATACATGTTTAAATCATACTGGATACACTAGAATCCTTTAAGGTTCAGAAATACCCTTCAGAATCTTCATTAAGTCTTCCTTAATCCAAATCATGTTCTAATTTAATACGTTTCTACTCAATTATTAGGATTTAAAATAAACGCTTTCATGGTAAATTTTCCTTTAGTTTTGTTTAATTATGGGTATTTCAAAACCATTGCAAAACTTGCAGTTACATCATAGGCTAAATCGTTCATGTATTAAACTGGAAAACTAATAATGGTTTATAATTCATCTACACAAAATATGTATTTTCTTTCCGTCCACTAAACCTGCCATACATCATAAAATAAAAATTGCGACTACAACTTTTTTGAGACAATTCAAACAATATGCATTTATTAAGACTTGTTATAAAAGTCCTGTGTTATGTGTTAGGTAGGGTCATCGTGCTGGATGTGGAGAACGGGTAGAAGGAGGATAAGGTTTTAAAAATAAGTAAGATCTTATCCCTGCCCTCTAGGAATTTATAGGCTTGTAGGGCAATGAAAATGGTGAGATCCACAATCTGAAAAGGCCTCAAGAACTGGGCTGCTGGAGTCTCTCCTAGGAGGTTTGTTCTCCTCTATGGAAGGTAAAACCTGCTTCTCAGGCTCCTGTGATTCTAAGCTCCTCAATGCGGCAAATAAAAGTGTTGCTAAATATAACAGCCTCAGTTCAGAGAGTACATTTGTGGTTTTGAAAGCATAATGTGTTTGCACGTATTTGAGTCTGTAGAGAGACTGAGTCATTGTCCTATTTAATGTTGCCCCTAGAATTTTCATCTTTGAAGTCTAGTGTAAGCCCAACTTTATAAATCGAAAAGACTTCTAGATTCTTTACAAATGGGACGGTGAATTTTCCATAGAGGAGGAAATATTCTCTTGTTATAGGGCTTGCCTGCTACTCACTTAACTCTATAATCTGCAAATATACTCTCTTTTTTTTTTTTTCTCCCAGCTGAATCTGTTCTGCATTCTTCCCTTGCTCTGAAAAGCTTACACTAAAATTTATCTCAGGAAAGTAGGGGCAAGAGGACGCCTTGGCCCAAATGCCTGTGTATAAAATACTTCTCATTTTATGCCCATCTGAATTCTGCTACAGAAAAATTTGGAGAGCTGACAATGAAGATCTTCACTGAAACACACAGGGGGGTTGTTGGTGGGGAAATTAGATAGGAAGAATGTAATTATCAAAGCAAATGGGTCCAGCCAGAGGGTAAGACTCCAGCTGGGCATCTTCCTCCTACATTTGGCATTTCCATTGAGTTCAAAGGAGACAATAACACAACCAGAGAAGTCAGTCTAGCAGTTTCAGTATAATAGCACATCAATAGCTGTAGAGGTGTGATGTCATCATCAGTTAGTATTAGGCCTGTGCTTATTGATTGGTGGGTTGTAACAAAATTAATTAGTTGCTGAGGCATAGGGTTGTCAAATCATGTTAAATGATTTTATATCCAATATGGAATCTAGATCTATTAATTGGATTCAAGATGCACTACCATAATTACGAATATTGAATTTAAGATTAAATTAAATCCATAGTATGGATTATCATACATCTTTTAAAGTTGTTTTTTTTTTTCCAGGAGAACGTCTGGAAACATCTACTGCTTTTTTGTGTGTACATGTATGTCAGGATTTTCAAAGTTTACTGATTTTTAAAAAATAGTGTAACTAAGTATGTCCTTGAGTAGGCTTATAAGGAGCACAGACTCTTTTCAAACCACAAGAGAACAAGAATTCTAAAATAGTAATAAAAATGCATTATTCACCTTTAGAAGGTGAAGGAGTCTCAAAACTATTTCCTGAGGAAATTACTTTCTGTTTTAAATCTGTAAAAAAAAATTCAAGTAGTTAGAACAAGTAGTGGAGCCAAATTATACCTTTAAAGGCTCTTAGTGTCTAGAACATTGCGTGTCTGGTAGCACTGGCATTGCAGCAACACATACCAGTGCCTCTGGGATCAGTGAGGCAGCAAGGCTTGAGGGCACAAGGAGGAGACGGGCAGTCCTCTATTCCTGTGTCCACTGCCTTAGGGCTTCACCATCATTCTGTTGAACTACTAAAAAAGCTCTTAACTGCTCAGGCCACTGCTAGTTGCTCCTCTTTCTGTCTCCCACCATGCTCAAAGAATGTTTTTCCTAAATTACACGTCTGCTCTTGTGGCTATGAGGACATTGTGCCTACATTGATTAATCTAGCTAGCTGGCTCCCTTCTGTACTATGTGTGGATTATTTCTCCCAGCCTGCAAGCTCATTTGGTAAGGAGAGAGAGATGATTATGCCAATCCCTTGCTTTAAGATCTTTAACTCTACACCTTGCTTAAGCATTAAGGGCATGGTACACAAGACCTCCTGTTCCTGCCGTCTGTATTTAGCCCACCTTATCCTCATCTGATACTTTCTCAACATCTCACCCTTGCCCCTGGACCTGAGCTGTGTTAGGTACCATATCTAACACATATCTAGGACATGCTGTTTTTTTACTCGTCCTCCTTTTTGCTAAGTAGTTTTCTGTTTACAGTGGTTTTCTAGTACTTCTCCACCTAATGGTCTTCTTTATTCTTCAATATCCAAAGCCTCATTTGTGAAACCTCTTCTGAACATTGATCCACAGGAAGACCTCTTACTTCCTGGTGCTTCTCTATGTTCCTACAGAATTTTGCCTCTTTCTATTCTATT
>JAQZBX010012509.1:20196-41213 GCA_029593785.1 Cabassous unicinctus
CTAGTGCTTGAAAAGAGCTTTCAAGAGTTTGAAAACATTAATGGAATGAATGAATGGGAACATGCCATGAAGATTAGGGGAAGTATTAACATCTTGTACCATTTGGGGAATAATGGAGATAGGGTTATGAATCATAGAAACAAGAAGAATTCTGTGTGAATTCTTACTCTTAACCCCTGCATTATCCCCAGACCTCCATGACCCAGAAATGTCACCCGCTATGCTACTTGTAGTTCTTTTGGTGGCAGGTGATAGAAATCCAACTCAAACTTGCTCAGGTGGAAAAAAAAAAAAGAATTATTGTCTCTGGGAACAGAGGTCCCTGCTATAATCACAGTCAAGTTGAAGTGCTCAAATCATGACATCAGAACTTTCTTTGTCTTTCTCCATCTCTCCACTCTACTTTTCTGGAGATTTGCTTCATTCTCAATTAGACTTTCCCCACAAGGTGCCAAACACAGCCACTGACAATTTACGGCTTACAAAGCCTTTAAAGCCTGCAGGTCCAGAAAAAAATTGATTTCTTTCCCAGTATCTCCAGCCATCCTAAGGATGACTCATTGGCCTAGCTTTGATGACCTGCCCATTTCTAAATAAATCCCTGTGTTGGGGAGATAGTCGGTTAGTAGGCTGATTGTCCAGTTCTGCATAATAGACCCACTCCTGTAGAGTGGGGATGGGGTCAATCCCACCTAAACCACAGGAAGGGGTGGTTTCCCAAAAGGAAGTGATGAGGAGAATCAGAGAGGAGCAGATGTCAATTATGCTTGTAAATTAGATGCATGCAAATGATAAGGGTGGCCTTGTATATGATTAAAAATATGAATAGGAATAATGTAGAAAGAGAAAATATGACTTTCTGAAGTGATCCCTATGATAAATTTCAATTGCTTAAAAACAGAAAAAGAAAAAATAAAATAGCAGCTAGAGTAATATTTAAGCATTTGAACTAGAAATATATTTCACATGAGCTATCAGAATTACCACGAATATTAGCATTAAGGGGGCACTTATGGAGTAGGAAGTATGTGATTCCTAAGAAAAAAAAGGAAGGAACATCACTCTTAATAAATGCCATGCCCCTGCTGTCGTGAATGTGTTATTGCAACCTTGAGCATCTCCAATCGGTAAACTCAGTGACCTGCCTTGTGTATCAATGGCAGTCTCTTTGTTTGAAATAGTGACATACTTTGCCCTAGATGGTTACAATAATGGAGTTTAGATTGGTGGATACAGATGCTATAATTTTCACTAGGTTGTTATCCTTGTGGGGAAATTTGAAGAATCAATTCGAGACACATTTCAGGGTCTGTCTAGGAAGGTGTTTAAGACTACAGATGCACTGATTTATCTTGTCTCTTAGATCAGGTTCTTCCCCTTGAATCCATTCTTCACATTGCTGCAAGAGCTGTCTTTCTGAAAAACAAATCTGACTGTGTTTCTTCCCTGCTTAAAGTCTCCTCAGGACTCTCCGTTGGCATTAGACTCAGATAAAGTCTGGAATCCTTAACAAGACATTCAGAGCCTTCTTTTTCTTCCACATTTGCTCTGTGTCCTCCACTCCCATCTCTGCTGTAGACACAAGACCACTTTCTGTTTCCGCAAATGCTCTGCTCGTCCATGCCTCTGGGCTTCCTTCACGCTATTCCTCCAGGATGGAATCCACTTCCCTGTCCTTTCTCTCTACGGCTAACCTCAATCTACTCTCCATTAAGGACAACCACAGCACAATTCCTTTCTTCACAGTGCTTTTTTCTTCTTCATTACCACACATATTGAAATAGTTGTTCATTTGTCTATTTTCCTGACAGATGTAAGCCCTTTACAATGTCTTTTTTGTCTTTTGATTCTCAATTGGCAAGTAAAATACCTATAACCTACTAACATCAGATGAGCATCCTGGTATGAGGAAGAAATTAGGTACCTAAAGAGAGGGATGGAAGTAGCATGTGAGGATGGGATGGAGAAGGGTGAGGAACAGCTCTAGAATAATGTTTAGCCACCCTTTCCTTTGCTCTCAACCCAAGTCCATTTACCGGGTGGCCTTCAAGGTGACCTAAGCCCTGGCTACCATCTGACAGCAACATCTGAATGGGATGAGTGGCAAAGAATTTTCAGACAATTTTTAAAACCACCACAGCACACAATGACTGATGATGTCAGGTGATGGAGAACTAGCTACAGTCAGAAGCCAGCAATTTCATATTTTGTGCAGCTGAGCATAGAACACAGGTGGGCTGGCTTTGGCTGCCTCTTGAATTCTCTCGCTCATCCTGTGCAGAGGTCCCTCTAAACTGCTTGGAGAGTTTTGAACACGCCAGACTGCTTCATGCTTCGCTGCTGTTGCTTAGGTTGCTCTCTCTGCATGGGATTTTCCTGTTCATTGGTAAACATCTACTCCCCAGCACATTTGACTCAAATATCAGCTTTTTTCTGAAGTCTTATCTGTCCACTCACCTATACCCGCCTTCCAGCTTTCTCACCTTCCTGCTGACTATTCTTGCTTTTGTGTTCCCTGTTCCTATATACATAATAGGAATATGTTTTTCCTATAATAACACTTCAACACTTCAGTGCATGCATTTGCTCATCTCTCTCTTTCTCTCTTTCTTAGTTTTCAGGCTCTTTGAAGACAGGGACTGTTTGTGTTTGTGCTTTGTTTTATTCATTCTTGTATCCCCAGTGTCTAGCACAATGTTCAGACATGCCAGACAATTAATTGTTGAATAGATAACTGAATAAAAATATGAATGTACTAAGTTATAGTATTAGTGATTTATACTGGCCTTGAGAAAACTGTGGCCTTTACTCAATAGAGGATGGCAGAAAACTGGCTGTTGGAGACCCTGGGTTTTCCCAAGTGTTTCCCCATATTAGGCTGGGTAGGAGCAGTTGCAGAGCTCAGTTATGGAGTTGTCTTTGCTAGGAAAAGGCTGTTACTCTATGGAAGAAGTGGGCTGCCAAAGTTTCAGTGGGGTAGACCAAGATCAGAGTTCAGTTGTGAATTTCATATGTAAGGATCTTGGAAGATAGTTCATCGGGGAGGATGGCATGAAAGTTGGAAACCAGGAAAAGATGCCAGATCCACATATTTTTAAGAAACCTGCATTGCTCATTTCTTTGCTAAAGTGATGGGGGCCCAGTTGGTGTCTCCACTGCTTTGGGTTCTTACAGGTTACAAAGTAAGGGGGGAAAAAGGCCTGAATAGAAAGCCAGTCAGAATTGCCCTTAATAGATAGGTGCTTTTGGCAAGACACTTATCCTGTCAAGATCAGTTCCCTGATCTGTAAAAGGTAATTATCATCCTTCTGGGGTTTAGCACACTTTCAAGTATTTGAATCTTATTTGAAGCCATTAAAAGTTAGACACTAATTTAAAACAAAACAAAACAAACAAACATGTTTTTGGAACCTTGAAGAAACTATGCACAGTTATCAAATGGTTGCTCTTTGGGTCCAGCTGTCTTCTGTTCTGACTGTCATATTTTATAGTGTTGCTCTTGCATGGTCCATTAAATTTGCAACCTTTCATTGGCCCTAGCTTGAAATTACCCTTTGCTCCTTCTCTTGCTTGTAGAAAGTTGTTCCCTGCTCAGTACCAAGATGCAGGACCTGCTCATCTCAACCTTCTGTCTAACAGGCATTGCTGAAACAATGTTTGTCCTTACTTGTAGCACAAATAGCATCCATCCACTAATTGAAGTTTGAAGGTGCGTGTATGAAGAGCTTGAGGTTCCAGACTATAATATCTCAGAGGTTGGCAACTACTGGAAAGTATGATCTCCAGGGTCCTTTTTAGCTCTTGAGCTTCTGAATGAGCTTCTGATCAAGCAAATCTTCACTTTTATTTTTTTTTCCATCCATGGACTCCATAATGCTTCTATGGGAAACATTTCTTATGATCCACTATATTGAGTATATTTGAAATTTGGCATTTGAAAGCATTAAATGTAAGGTGCATTGAGGCTTCAGGAAATTGATACCAACTTTCAATCCTCCAACTAACATGAGGAAAAATAAATATATAAACTCAAATTTGGAATAGGTTGCATATTTGGGGGAAAATTGACACCATCTGGACAATGGGGGGGCATAAATTGTCTTGTTTAGGTAAAGGTATGTGAATTCAAAGCAGTCATTGCAAAAATTAGTTGATGATGGGAAGGAAAGGCCACCTGCCCTTGCAGATGGCGACAGTCGTAACAGGGTACTTGAAAGTGCCATGCAGAAATTTAGTCTTGTGAATGACATCAACAGTGGCAAAAGAGTTGTCCTACTGATTCCCTGTACATTGAATATGCTGCTTTTTATTCATAAAAAAGTCAACCTGCTTGTAAAATGAAAAAACGAAAAGTTCCTGTGCTTTTCTAGTATTTGTTTTTAGAAAGTCAGTTTATTCATGCCTGCATCAGAAGAAAAGCCGGAAGGTGATTTAGAAAGTTAAGAGAATTCTAAGACCAAATAGTGGTTAGGAACCATTAACGAGTTATATAACTCTGGGCAAGTTACTTAACTTGTCTCTGCTGCCTCAGGCCTCAGAGGATAATATAGCACCTGACTCATGGGTCATCCTGCGTATTAAATCAATTAATGCATATTAAATTCTTATAGATGTACTGGCTACATAGTAAACACTAATAAATGTTAGGAATTGTTACTATTTCAGCCTGAACAAACAATTGTGTAGAGGAAGTTCATGGGCATTAGAAGGAGACAGGTCTGTATTAAACCCCAGCTTTTCACCAGTGATTGCGTAGGATCATTAAACTCTCTAAGGCTCCGGTTTTGCATATGTAAACTGGCATTAATAATAATTACCCTTCAAGGTTAAATGAGATCATAAATGTTTATAAAATATCTGGTGTGAATGGAAAGACGCACAGTTGGTGTTAAACGTGTTTCTATTGTACACTAAGAAATGCAGGTTAAGGAACTATTTTCCTACTATCAACTACTATTTAATCTACCTAGTGTTTTTGAAATGATACCCATTTCTAATTATAAAAGTAATGTACAGCCATTGTAGAAAAATTGGAAAATATGGGAGAGCACAAGAGGTTAAAATCCCAAATTTGAGATATATACTCTTAATATTTTGCATATGTCTTTTGTCATATATATGTATATGTGTCTATCTTCTATCTATATCTGGTAAAGTGTGAAGCACTGGGTATACATAAAAGGAACATAACTGTGTTCTCATATTCTCCGGAAAGACAGGGGTGGCAATACCAAAGAACTAAATGACAAGTGAAAACTGCCTATAATTGTACCAAATAGAGTTCATTTTAAAAAGAGAAAATAAGAAAAGGTAGAGAGAGATGTAGACTCGGAAGTTAGATGTGGTGCAGTGACTGTTAATTGATCCCTGATGTTCTCTCTTTCTTTCTTTTAGTAACAGAGCTCCTTTTTAGTGTGACAAATCATTCTGGTTTGCCCAAGTCTGTGGTACATCCTGAATCATGAGACTTTCCATGCTAATACTGGGAAAGCACCCTAGCTGAGACAGAACTATAATAAGGCTGCCCAACATAAGTTCTAAAAATGGAGATATGAGCAGAAGTGATGTATGTAAATTCTTGTTCACCTCTTTTAACAAGAAAGAGGATTGCCCCACTCTCTTTGTTCCTGAATGCAGGAAGGTGGCTGTGGTGCTTGAAAGTCAGTGTCCACCAAGTACCATTAGATGCTTTGAGTGGCTTCAAAGACAAGCATTTGACACTCTGGCCGATTACAATACAAGTTTTTTTTTGTTTTTTTTTTAATAGAATCTAAGCCATGTAAGCAAACCGGTAAAGATAGAATGAAAAAAGGATATCTAAGCCAATCAATACAGTGCACTTTTTAAAAAAGATTTATTTTACTTTACTTTATTTTTTTCCCCCCACCCCTGATGGTTCTCTCATCTGTCTGCTCATTGTTTGCTTGCCTTCTCCAGGAGGCACTGGGACCTGAACCTGGGATCTCCCATATGAGAGGTGAGTGTCCAACAGCCTGAGCCACATCTGCTCCCCGTGGGCTGTGGCATCTGCTGGCTTGTGGCATCCGCTCGTTTAGGCATCTGCTCATTTTGGAGGTGCGGCATCTGCTTGTATTCGTTAGGAGGCACTGGGACCGAACCTGGGACCTCCCATGTGGTAGGCAAGCACCCAACTGGTTGAGCCACATCTGCTTCCCTACAGTGCACTTTGAGCCCATATTTACAACACCCAGAGAGACAAGAGCCTCTGGTGCCTGCTGGGTAAACAACTACAATTAGCAGGTGATAGCTGGGGCTCCCCTTTCCCAGATGAGGGGGAAATGCTAGCCGACATCCTTGTACTTGGGGTCCTTATTTCTACTTGGGGTCCTTATTTCATAATGAATTATAGAGGTGGCTACTTTTAGAGCGAAGCTTGCCCATTACATAATAGATTTTCTTATTTATGAACTTATATTCTATCCCTGACATACTTGGTTATTCTTGTCACTAGCCCGGTGGAAGCCTAGGCTCAGAGATGCAGAAAAATTGCACAGCCCAGAGGAGGGGAGAGAGCCAAAATAGAAGGAGTTTGGGTCCCTGGATGACTTCATAGACAGAGTCACACATTCATTTATCCCTGTAACTACTAATAAAGAGAAATAACATATATTTTTTGAGCAGCAGTATTTTTGGACCTCTTTCTAATTGAAGTTTGGCCTATATTCTGAATGATATGAGATGCTTCATGGAATAAGTGGTCCTGGGAGAGGATGTGAAGAAGAGCAGTTGAGACCTGGGGAAAGTTGCATAAACAAGGTAGAGATAATATTTTTGGTGGCATCACAGATTATAAAAGAATACTAAAATGTACCTTCATAGACCTCTTAGTAACTTTAGAATATTTAGGAATTTTCTATGTTCAGAATAGAAAATAAATGGCTTTAAAAATTCCTTGTAATGATGGTTCTATTTGCCTCACTCATTCCCAAGGGCTAAGTGCCCTTATTAGTTTCTGAGGAGAAAAATATTACTGTAGGGTATTACCTTACTATGGTCTACTTTCTTCCTGGTAATTGACGAAGTCACAGTATGCGCCAAAAAGATTATGGCTGTGTAGGTAGGAATTAGAGTGGGTTTGTTTTTTAAGTATTGTGCTCTTCTGTGGTGCTTTTGAAGTAGCATTCTGTACTGTTTCCTTAGCAGAGACCTTGAAAGAAACAACAACTCCTTTATGAACTTGTTCTTGGAGGCCACAAAATAAGCGAACTCTCTTGGTGTGGGTTTTTTGAGCAACACTTGTTTTGAAATATTTGCTAGTCAGAATGTTATAGTTATTTGGTTATACAATAATTAGTATTTTTACATATAGGTGCACACAGAAATACCTTGTAAACTAATTAATGAGGATACATTAGTTGCTAGGAATGCAAGTCGTTTGAGGCAAGCTTTGCTGCTAATAAAATTATATGACCAGAACCCTTAGGTGACTTTGGAAACTTTTGAGAGGGCATCTGAAAAGATGACACTGTGTGCCCTCAGTTTGTTGAATAAAGGTCTTTCTTAAATGATTATTTTTTAAACTTTTTAGAGTCTTATGTGCCTAGAGTAAACACCCTTGCAGCTATTCTCCTTTATTAAATGGCTGGGGGCTGGTATCCATGAAATGGCACAGGATTAGAATACACCTCATATACCATGTAATCCAAGTGCTAATAAAATGCCGATCTATAAGCTCCCCATATGAAAACATCACTCTTGAAGTGCACTGTTAGTAAGGCGAGACTGTTGTGAGCAGAGATGATAATGCAGAATTTTAAAAATTTCTTTCAGTATATGAAATACCACTCATTGATGACTCAAGGTAGACATTTCACATTAAATCAACAAATATTTACTGAACATAAATTATGGCTGAGAAAATGTTCCTAGCATCTGTGAAGCATTCAAATACAAATATGACAAAGTTCCTGCCCTTGGTGAGCTTACAGTTTGAGTATAAGTGATTATTAATTAAAACACGACAGCTTTGACCAGAGCAGGATGAGGCAAGGTCACTAACTGGATATAGGAGCTTACATTTAGAATTCTCTTAATGGAGCAAAGGCCAAAAACTATTCTTTGCAGAATGGGAAAGTGTTCTACTGTAAGTAGATGATGCTATAGATATTTTTCATGCTTAGTGGAATAAAATATAGTTTCTCATTGTTTGGTTACACTCATTGAAATACCAGCTAACTTTGGAAGAGGACTGGATTCAGATAAGATTAATCCCGGTGAAGTGGCCTATTAAACCAAGTATTTATCAAAATGCTTTATGAGGGCAGTGGTTCATTATTTTCTCTGTTCACTGTACTACAGGGGACATTAGCTCTCTGGATAGGTCATTTTGAAAGTACTCTCTGTGATAGGACTAAGACTTTATAGATTGCCTCCAGTGACTTTGGCTGTTGCATGCTTTCAATTTAGAAATAAAGCAGCCCGTGGCCTCATATCCAATTCATAGAATTCTAGGCTGAGGCCGAAGTTCTGCATAATAGGAGCACCTTACTGCTAGGAGCAGTTTCTTTAAGCAGGCAACTTTTAAAGTTGCTTATTGATTGAACAGTTAGTTATGGCAGCATAAAACTCAACTCTGGTAAGCATTTTCTCTTTCTGTCATTCGAGCCCTTGGAGAAAGAAGAGTATACAGTATATTGAGAGGTATTTATAAGTTATCTTGAAGGGGACAGGGGAAAATGGGGAAAGGAGTATTGATTGCTTCCCATAACGTTCCCATACTCTTAGAGAGTGTTTCACAGGCCATTAAACTTAGTAAGCTTTAGGTGACTGATGGAAAAACGAATGAGGGTCAGTAAGTGTGAGTTTCATCTTTTAAATTGCATTTTAACTTCACTATATAGCAAGAGGAATATAATTAATATACTGTTTCATAAAGAAAACTTGTGTCATCATTGCTATATTACTCTCTTTGACTCTGCTGTGATATGCAAATTGGAGATTATGACCAATGTTCTAAGTCTCTATTTAAAAATGCTTCGATTCACAGATATAAAAATATATGTCTTCAGGATAATAGATATTCCTTTATTCCCATACACACATGGAGACACACACCCATACACATGTACACACTTACTTTCACACACATACTTTTGCAAGTTATACATGCATAATGAAAAGAGAACATGGAAATATTGCTAATTTAGGGAAAACTGGATTGTGCCTTTAATTAGTCAGCCAAAGGGGTGCTAATGCAAAATACTAGAACTCTTTTGGCTTTTATAAAGGGTATTTATTTGGGGTAGAAGCTTACAGTTACCAGGCCATAAAATGTATGTTACTTCCCTCACCAAAGTCTGTTGCCATGTGTTGGAGCAAGATGGCTGCCAATATCTGCAAGGGTTCAGGCTTCCTTTTCCTCTTAAGGCTCCATGGTATCAGCTTCTCCCAATATCAACTGTAGGCTGGGATAAGTCTCGTCTCTCCAGGGACTCGTTTCTCTCCAGGCTTACCTGCTCTGCTGTCTCCACAAGGTCAGCTGTAGCCTATCAGACAAACGGCTCGTCTCTCTTCCAGGGAACTCTGCCGTGTCTAATGGAGCCTTCTCTCTTTCCTCACGTATCTGCTTCTCTGTGTATTTACTTCCTGGGGCTCCAGGATCAAAACTCCAAACTGTCCTCTGCCATCTCTTTTCTCTATGAGTCCCTGAGGGGGTGGGGACTCAACATCCTACTGACATGGCCCAATCAAAGCCCTAATCATAATTTAATCACACCCAGAGGAACAGACCAGTTTACAAACATAATCAGTATTTCTTTTTGGAATTCATCAATAATATCAAACTGGCACAGTACCTATATAACTGATTTCTTGGGATAGAAATTTAAGGTGAAAAAAAATCTCACAACCCCTGCAGGCTTCCTCTAGATAAGATAGAATTTTTAAACCAATTCCTTTCTTTAAAAAGTTTATTTCAAGTTTTGTTTTTTGTTTTTTTTTTTCTATTTCTCTGTGTATTATATTTGGAGAGATGAGGGAGATTGTTCTTTTGTTTAATGAATTACTTTAGGGAACTTTTAGGTCACCTTTTTTTAGGGGTGTGATGTTTCACAGAGAAAATTATGAGAAAATTGTTCTGAGAAATTCTCAATCTTCTTCCTTAAATTTGCTTGTTTGGCATTCTGCCCTATCTCAAATGGAAACCTCATCTTTCCAGGTGCATAAGCTACAAAACCTTGAAATTGGTGACTCTTTTTCTTCTACCCCCATGTCCAGTACATCAGCAAATTCAGTCAGTATCACTTAAATTATGTACAGAATCTGTTCTCTTCTTACCACCTCCATTTATTACCTACCTTCCCCATTCCCAATGTGTTACTAACCACCATCAGCTCTTTCCTAGATTATTGCAGTGGCCTTGTAACTGGTCTTGCTTCTGCCCTTGTCATCATCTCCCTTCCCATGAGATGATCATTTCATCCTCTGTTCAAAAGTTATAATGCCTTCCAATCTCAAGCAAAGTAAAAGTTGAACTCTTTCCCATGATCTGCTAGGACTTACAAGATTTGGTCTCCTCTTAACTCTCTGATGCCTCCTACTTCTCTCCTTCTTGCTCATTCTCTTCCAGCCACTTGAGTCTCCTTGCTTTCTTTAAAAGCCCAGATACTTTTTTTTTTTTTTTGCCTCAGGGCTTTTGTCCAGATTGCTCTTTAGTCTAGTCTTCCCCTTGATATCCATGTGGCCCCCTTTCTCCTTCACATTGTTGCTCAATTGTTACCCTTTCAGGGAGGTCTTCCATGAACATTCTATTTAAAATTGTACCCCTCACTCTCCATTCCTCTTTTCTAATTTATTTTTCTCCACATCACTTTTCATGATCTGATATACTATATGCTTTCTTAATTGTTTGTTGTCTATATTGATTCTTTTGATTGTAAACTCCAAAAATGCAAGTAATTTTGTCTGTTTTGTTCATTGCTTACTCCCCAATGCCTAGAATAGTGCCTGGCATATAGTAGGCACTCAATCGATATTTATTGAATGAATGCCTGTTTCAGTCTCCTAGGCTGCTGAAAGCAATATACCAAAAATGGGGTTGGCTTTTACAATGGGGATTTTATTGGCTTGCAAACTTACAGTACTGAGGCCGAGAAAAATGTCCAAATAGAGCATCATCAGGCAATGCTTTCTCCCAGAAGACCGGCTGCTGGCAATCCTGGACTCCTCTGTCACATGGCAAAGCACATGGTGGTATCTGCTGAGCTCTTCCTTCTCCCCCAGGCTTCCTTACCTTCAGCTTTTTGCTTTTGTGTATCTCTCTCTGGATCCATTCCGTTTATAAAAGACTCCAGTAAGAGGATTAAGAACCACCCTGGGCCATGCCCCAACTTAAGTTACCTAATCAAAATGCCCTACTTACAATAGGTCTATACCTGCAGCAATGGATTAACTTTAAGAACATAATTTTCTGGGGTTCATTCAGCTTTAAACCATTGCAGTGCCCAATTAGAATTTGGTACAGGTCCCATTTCAGCTTCAGATGGAAAACAAGGTAATCATAGTCAAGAGTTTGACTTTATGCTCATTTTTGTCTTTGTTCCTCTTCTTAGCAACCCTAAGTGTCATGGTCTACTTAAATGGTTGAAGAGTAATAATCCATTGATTAATATTTTAGAACTATGTCCTAATATGTTTACATGTGCATATTTACCTATATTTTATATATACTCCTTATTTTATCAATCTGGATTTAAATTGAATTACTTTCCAATCTCAGAGACTTAAATACCATACCGTAATCTAGTTTTCAGATGAAAGTATTGAGATGAGTTCACTAAGACATCTGAATAATTTTTTTCTTATCATTATTACTTTTGAAGAAAATAGGATATATGCTAATGATAAATGTATAGTTTGCCTATTTTATGGACAGGCATGGGGATGTCAAGTGATTAATTAACTCTCTGAGCTGGTAAAAGAATTTTAAAGCTTCCTAATAGGCACCATGTATCTTTTTTGAGAAACCTTGAAGTATTTTTATACTTTGAAGTAAAAAAAGATCCCATAGCATGTTCAATCTCAAATGGATTAAAAAAGACATTGGCACAAAAGAGGATATAAACATCATTGAAGAAAAAAGATAAAAGACAGTGTTACAGAAGAATTCAGCAATGTAGGGTCCATCCTTATTGTTTATAGGCACAGTCCTTATTGTCTTTGAGGACTCTCATGTGATTAAGGAAAGATTTGGGAGGATTTGAAAGTTTTTTCAGGAAAGAACAAATCAATTTGCCAGAGGGTCAATGAGAAATCCTTTACTTACAATAAAGTTTTACAATTACACGTGTAGTTTAATTATATTTCTTTATTTCTTTAATATTTTCATGTAGAACAGCATGAATATTACCTGTAAGCCATTAATCAAAATTCTGGGTTATACTTTTGGGGCACACTAGCAAATTAAAACATTGTCGTATCATTTTGAATTATTGGATGGTATTATGTCTTGATTGTTCAAGTACTTGGAAATGCACATATTGCTGTAAAAACCTGAAATTAATCCTTTTTTAGATCAGTGATTGTGATTGATATGCCATGACAGATCAGTGATTGACATGGCATTCAGTATTAGAGGAAAAAATCAGAGTCTGGAGGTGTGTGTTTCAAAATTGAAAGTAGCTCTTTGTACTGTTGCATGGATTTTTTTTAAAGTTACAAAAATGTATGTAGAAATTTCAGGTAACATAAAAGGAGGGTGTGAGATTTTTGTGTTTATCTAAAGAGCATATGGGTTTAAAAACGTGAAAACCTAGAATATGTAGAATATAAATTGGCAAGCACCTTTTGACTGGAAAGGAGGAAAGTATAGACAAAGCAAAGTTCCAGTTACAATTTTTTCAGTTATCTATTGCTTCATAGTAAAATAGCTCCAAATTTAGTGACATAAAATAGCAACTGTTTTATTATGCCTATGGATTCTGTGAGTCAGACAGGATACTAATGAGATGGCTGGTCTCTGGTCTCAACAGAACTTAACAGAAACACCTACATGTGATATCTCTAGTTGCTTGGTCTTCCTCACAGCATGGTAGCCTCTTCTATTCTTAGTATTATTTTTAATCATCAGTGAATGTCACATTTTGCCAGTGCTTTTGCACATTTATTAAGATAATCCTGTGTTTATTCAGACTTTTCTGTGGAGATGATAAATTACATCGATTGATTTTCAAATATTGAACCATCCTTACAGTCCTGGGATACATTTGACTTGATCATGATGTATTGTTCTTTTTTAATATATTGTTGGATTCAACTTGCTAATATTTTGTTAAGGATTTTTATGGTTATGTTTATGGTCTGTAGTTTTTTTCTAATCTCTTTGCTAGATTTTAGTATCAGGGTAATACTGGTCTCATGTAATGAGTTATGAAGTGTTTTTTTCTCCTTTATTTTCTGAAAAAGTATGTTGAATTGCTATTTCTTCATAAGATGTTTAGAGGAATTCATGAGTGATGTTACCTGGGTTTGTTTTCTTTGTTGTAAGGATTTAAACTATGAATTAAATTTCTTTAATAGATGTAGGATTTTTCAGGTTATTTTTTCTTTTTGAATGAACTTTGGTAGTTTATCTCTTTCAAGGAATTTGTCCGCTTCATGTATGTTATTCAAATTTTTGGCATAATATTGTTCATAATATTCCCTTATTATCCTTTTAATGTTTGTAAGATCAGTATTAATGTCCCCCTTTTTGGTTCTGATATTGGTAATTTGTATCCTGCCCCCCTCTCTATGTCTCTTTCTCTCTCCCTCTCTCTGTATCAGACTGGATACAAGTTTATCTATTTTATTGAATTTTTCAAAGACTCAGCTCTTGTTTTCACTGACTTTGCTCTATTGCTTTTCTATTTCATTGATTTCTATTCTTATCTTTATTATTGCCTCCATTCCACTTTTTTTTTTTATTTAACTTGGTCTTAGAAAATTTTCTAAGTTTCTTAAGGTGAAAGCTTAGATTATTGGTTTGAAATATTTCTTCTTTTCTTACACTAGCATTTAATGCTATAGATTTTCCTCTATGCACCCATTAGTGTGGTAAATTTGTTACAGTGGATAAAATTATATTATTATAATTATCCTATTAACTATAGTGTGTAGCTTATATTAGGGTTCACTGTCCTATGTTTTTTTAAATATTTATTCTAGTAATATGTATCCAACTAAGATTTTCCCTTTTAACCACATTAAAATATATAATTTAGTGGTGCTAATTACATTCACCACCACCATCTTTTGCCAAAACTTTTCATCACCCCAAACAGAAATTCTGTTCCAATTAAATTTTAACATCCTATTGCCTACAACAACCTCAGCCCTTGGAAACCTGTACTCTAGTTTCTGAGTATGAATTTGCTTATTCTAATTATTTCATATCAGTAAGATCACACAACATCTGTCCTTTAGTGTCTGGTTTATTTCACTCTGAATGCCTTCATCTATATTGTCGCATGTATCAAAACTTCATTCCTTCTTATGGCTAATAACATTCCATTGTATGTATATAACACATGTTGTTTCTCCATTCATCTGTTGATTAGCAGTTGCGTTGTTTCTGCCTTTTGGCTATTATGAATAATGCTGCTATGCACATTGATTTACAAGTATCTGAGTTTCTACTTTTAATTCTTTTGGGTATATATCTTGGAGTGGAATTGCTGGGTCATATGGTAATTCTATGTTTAACTTCTTGAGGAACTGCTAAGTTGTGTTCCACAGTGGCTACACCATTTTATACCTCCAGAAGTACGTTTTTATAATTTCCAAATATTTGGAATATTTAGGGATTTTCCAAATGTCTTTCTATTATTTACCTAAATATTTTTGTAGTTTCCATGTCTGATCTTTCCTGCCCTGCTTTAGTTTACATGAGTGTTTGATGGTTTATTGAAAATAATTTTTTAAAAAGAATCCCCATAGGGTATCTTTAGTACAGTTTAAGTTACATAGTGTTAAATCTTTTCCTGGTTTTCTCTGCACAAGTACTCACTGAAGCAACATTTCTGATGAGAGAGCATGCTAGATTAAGGTCTAGCCAGTTCTACTGCTGAGTAAAATTTGACCTTGGCCAACTTACCTAACTTCATGGAGTCTCAGGTCGTTTTTTATCTATGAAGTAGATATAATAATTCTTGCCTATGTCACAGTGTTTTTGCAAAGATCAAATGAGATAATTAAAACTCTGATAAATTGTTAAGCATGTAAAATGTAAGATATTATTCTTCTTGGACATTTCCTTTATGTAAAATTATTTATTATGTTATTCTTAAATAGAGCTATGTTTGACTATTTAAACAGGTATTTATAAAAACCCTTTTAAATTTCAGACTTGAATGAAAATGTGAAAATATAAGATTAAAGGTACTATTCACTTCATTAACCTCTGATGACCAAATTTATAACTAAGAAGTGTGTTTATGTACAATAGCTACCAGTTTGAATAAGCGTATGAATATAATTTTGTGGATATTTCCATTGATGAGCAAAGTAAACATTTTCAGGAAATCTATGCTGAGTAAAAGCTGGATTGAACAAATCTGAAATGAGATTTTTAGTTATAGTCATTATTCTGGAATTTCTGAAATACATTTTCTTAATCTTGCCAGGTCATCTGATACCATCAGTGTGATGGTTAATAATTCTTTTTTTTTTTTTTTTAAGAGGAACGAGGGATTGAACCCAGGACCTCGTACATGGGAAACCGTTGTTCAACCACTTGAGCTACTTCCGCTCCCCTGGTTACTAATTCTTAATGTCTTACTGGACCATATTCTATGTCATCTAAAAAAAATTGAGTTGGATAAATTTTAATGTTTGATATTTAGGCTTCAAATAATAGAGAAAACTACAGAAGGAAAAGCTGGACAGATCCCCATTCTTGTGACTCATCCCACTGTCAGCAATTCAGTGGCTTTCACATTCATTAGGGACCCAGTATCCTTTAAAGAGAGTAACAGTTGGAATTCTAATAAATGTGATTCTGAGCAAAGTCTGTCTGGGGGACTTATGGTCTGCTCTATTATAACATATGGTCTACCAAAGTAAACCAGAAAAACTTTCAAGCTTTTACAACTAAAAAAAAACAAAACCTTTCTTTTTAAAAAACAAAAAACAAAAAACAAAACTAACCACAGTCTGCTCTCTTAGGGTCAGAGTGTCATCACTTTAATTTTTTTTAAAATTCACTAAAAAAATAGCTGGCAGTATTTTAGATAACTGAGAAACAACGCTGAATAAGAGAAAAAGAGATATTTTAATATATTAGAATCTGCCAGAGTGACAAATGCTCTGAAGGATTCAGTTAACGGTATGAAGGGGTTGTCCGCTGCAGCCTTTGGAACACGCCAGGCCCGTAGCCTGTTTCTGTAAATAAAGTTATACTGGGTCACAGCCACACTCACTCATTTGTACATTGTCTATGGCTGCTTTCTCACTACAAAAGCAGAAGGTGAGTGATTGTGGCAGAGATTGTTGGGCCCACAAAATGTAAAATATTTACCTTCTGGCTCTTTACCGTAAGAGTTTGTCAGCCCCTGGTATAGAGAATGACAGAGGGTAGAGGCCAGGAAGGTTTCTCCGTGGAGGAGACTTTGAGCTAACACTGGGATATTGAGAAAGAACTAATGATGCCAAGGTCTGGTAAGTAGCATCCCGGTTAGGGAACAGGAAGTGCCCAGCTCTGAGTGGGCATGAGCTTGACGGGCTTGAGTACAGAGAGAAGGCTAGTGGCTAAAGTGTGGAAACGAGGACCAGTGGTAAGAGATGTGGTCAAGGCCACCGGAAGCAAGTGCTCCTAAACATCCCTGTGATGGTCTGGTAGAACCTATGGATATCCTACCAGAATAATGTTCTAAAGTGCTGAAAGTAAAAGACATAGGGTAGCCAATGAAACTGATTATAATGAAATCCAGTTATCAAAATTTATAAAAACATATTTGTGTTACATTAATATTGTTGCTCCATTGACATATTAAGTTTCAAGATCTAGAAGCAGGTCTAATAACTACTGTACTTTTGAAATAGAGATAAGGGTAAACATGATTTTAAGTTATCAGCAACTCTAATATATTAAAATATCTAATATATTAAAATTTCTATTGGTGAAAAAGTCGTAGGTACTGCTAAAACCTCTTGATTGGCTGCCTGCATTCATAACTGAAGGAAATGCTAGATTTCAAATTGAGGTGAAATTTTCCTCCATGTAAGTTCTTGGACCCCTGGGACTGGGTTAAGTTCCCCTGAAGTACAGCCTTGATTTATTCTAACCACAATGTAGCCAATGGAGAGTTTTAAGCAGGGGACTGATAGGCAAAAATTTCAAGTATAAATTTTTAAAGCGTTTATACTGAAAAATGACCTCTTTTGCTGCTGCGTGGAGAATGGGTCACAGGGGAGCTAGAGTGAAAGTAAGAAGATCAGTGATACTTTGGTGATTTTCATTATATTACATTACATTTTGCTTTGCTGTTGGGGTCACCCCTCCAAAATTTGAAAAGTGAAGTTTAAATCGCAATGAACTGGAGAGTCAGTGGGTCAAGGTCAGTACTCCCAGCATGGTCCTTTCCTCTGGGTCTCAGTTCATGTGTAAATTAAGAGGGTTGAGTTAGATAGCCTTTAAGGTTCATGCTGACTTTGATATTCTGATTCTGCATTGTGTATTTTTTATCATACATTGGCATCAATAATTGTCTTCACTCCTAAATAGGTAGAATGAAATAGAATGAGCTGTTCGGAGTGTGTTCATAATGTGTTCTATTTATCATTGTTTAAGAGACTAAGTCACAACCAAGAATACAGAATGTTATCATTTTTAAATGACAACATACTAAATTATATAAAGGAAGTGCTCTTCTTCATCACAATATCCACTGGAATAAAATCCAACATCTCTAGCCTTGTTCCATACTCAATTTCTATTTCTGGTTTTCATGTCGCCATTACCTCTGGAAGTCAATATTCTTTAACTGCTTCTAATTCTTTCCCATCTACAATTAAATGGTCTTATGTTAATTCACATTTGCAGTGAAATGTGGATCTTCTGCATATTCAGTCTAAATACATGAACCTTAATTGTTATGTTGAGCTATCTGATCAAGGTAATTATTACTTTCTCTAGCCTAATATTATTTTTAGTTTGCAAAGTTAAAAAAAAAAAGGCAGCATACTTACCTATGATTTCAATTGAAACTAAAGTTCATGATAAAGATGATATGAAGAGGGAAAAGTACCATACTGCATTTGCCTTTTCCAATATGCCTATGGTATTCAGGCCAAGAGGTGCATAGAGACTGTTGTTACCTAACGATTATAGTTCTTTCATTATTATAATACAGATGTGCCCAGAAAAACTGGAGCATATTGCATATGCACAAAGTGATGAATTTCTGTTTTACAGAGATTTGCCAAAGAAAGATTCACATAATAGATGGGCAGTTTTTTCATTTGTAAGACCTTGGCTATCACCAAGACTGTTTGGGAGTGTGTGAGCAGAAATTATTTGGCAAGGAAAACGCGGCAAGTTTCCAATGAAGATTCAGCTTGCTGAGAATTGATCCTTTTTATCTTCCGTCTTGGTCCTGACCTTCTCTATCTCAGGAGGGATCCAGTGTTCTCCAGTTTCCTCTTTGTTCTGTCATTTTCCAGAGACGTCAGGTGATAGGCCTGCTCTGACTGGGTCGAGTTGACAAATTTTTGCCTTTAGCTTCCAAATATATTAAGCAGGACCTGAAATGAGAGACAGCCATGGCATAATGTTAGGAACATTTGACTGGTTATCAGGAGACAAAGGTAGAGTCTGAAGAGCCATACAAATGTAAGATGTAACTATATCACTTGAAAGAAAATATCTATGATAAAAAAAAAGTTGATATTCTTATTCTTCTTTCTGTCTATATTTTCTCTCCATGGCTACTGTTAAAGGAAAAGAGAAGCATCTAGAATATTTGTAAAGTTGAAAAATATTAGTCTTTGAACCATTATTTTGTAAAATATTGAAAAAGTTAAAAATTTTTTGACTATAGTTTGAAAAATAATTACTTGTTTTCTTGGAAATTTAATAGTCCAAGTTTTATCCTCAAATGTGGTGAAATGTGTGAGCCTATGTGAATACACATATATGTTGTATACAGCTTTTTATGTGTGTAGTTTTGCGAAACCTGATATTCACATCCCAGAAATTTTTAGAAGTTGTGAAGTAGTCAATCAGATGGCAGAAAATCAGAGCAGTCATTAGATATTATATTAAATTTCACCCAAGAGATTGTAAATTTTAGTTGGAAAGAACTGTTGCCTAAGAAAGTATATTTGTTAGGAAGAGTGTCATAATTTTAACTATTATCCGGATGGCCCTGAGAGGATTAAAGAGAACACATGGCCCTCATATCTTATCAGTTAGGGCACCATTCTTTCAACAAAGCATCAAGGAGTAGATTTGACAGAGAAGCACAGTTTATCACCCCCCCACCCCCCACCCCCATGTGCCTTCATGTTCCCAGAAGGCTGTGCACAGCAGCCAGTCTCACTTCACTCTTTCTGGGTGTTGTAATCACACCGACTTCTTTCAGTCTTTTTTCATTCCACAGGTCCTTTTCCTTGTACCATTTCCTCTACTAGGAACCCTGTGTCCTATTTTCCTGTTTAACTCTTGTTCATCCTTTGTAACTCAGCCCCAGTCACTTCCTCATTGAAGCCTTTTCAAACCTCCATTAGTTACATATCCACATTATACTTTCTCATAGCCTATGCAACTTGTAGCTGTCCTTTAAAAGTGCCTAATATGCTTTCTATTTTATAGTCATTGCTATTGAGGAGATGTATGGTTGTGGAATTTAACTTTCCATTAGATGTATTTTGTGTCTGATTTTTGTTTCTCTAACTTTGAGGACTTTACCAAATGTTTGGGGGCAGAGGACGTCTCTAACTTTAAAGTGAGTGTTTTGTTATGCAGATTTAAGATAAATAACCTCCTCCCATCTCTTGAGACTTAGGTAACTGCTTAGAACCCTTATCTCTGTATTACCTTCTGAAAGACTGAGGGGTTTTGAATTCTATATTATCTCTTTTGATACCAAGAATATCAGTGAAGTGATACCTGTTTCCCTCCTCACTCAATGAATCAACAGTGTAATCATCGTTTTGAGGTTTATACTTGTCCCCTCTGCTTTCAGCCTAGCTCAGTAGCCTGTGTTACTGACCTTTGTGGTCAATATGACTGAAGATGCTTATTCACTTAAAATATAAGCTCAATTAGGGTAGGGATCAAATCTATTTAGTAGCCCAAATGCCTAAACAACTCACTGTAAGAACTAGATAAGTGTTTGTGGAGTGAATATAAAATGAATTAATGTATAAAATAAAAATAGCAGTTTTTCCTTGGAAAATCACTGTATAATGACATCATGACAGGGCCACTTACCGTATTGGATGCATGGCATGATAATAACAATATCATATACTGTATTTGCTTAGCTCTATTCATTTATAAAGCACTTTCCTATATTGTTTTATTTGATTCTATTAATAATCATGTGATGGAGATTCAGCAGATTTTATCAACTCTAATTTTCAGGGGAAGATACTTACCTCAAGGTCAAGGTGTTTTAAGCTACAGCTGGGATGTAAATTCAGGTCTAATTCCTAGTCCAGTGCCCTCTCCACTGCACCAGGGCTGCCTCCTGGCGCGATTTGAGTGCCTGCAAGTTCCTAACATAGCTGAGTGTTGAAGCCCTACTGGTCGTATGAGGAGAATTTTACATAGTTTGGTTTGGATTTTGAGGTTGGTTTCTGAAGAATAACAGCTTCATTGTGCAGAGACTAAGTGTCAGCACACCTGCTCTTGGGGAAGCCATGCCTGGCAGCTTCTTCTTTGTATTAGCTTCCCTTAACTTTTTGAAACAATGGACGTGACGCCTGCAGGACAGCCGCCAAGACCTCTAGTCCAGGCAGGAAGGGAAGAGTGAGGCTTTTGCTACATGCCGTTTGCTGAAATGACATCGTTTTTTTTT